>MU400698.1:0-79683 GCA_022578965.1 Xylaria sp. FL1777 | reverse complement strand
AAAAATTTATAAAGATTTATAACATTTAAAAAAAATTTTAATTATATTTATAATACTATTTTAAAAAAATATAAAAATAACTGCTATAAATATTACTAGTTAATTAAAATATAATTATATTAAAAAATAGTTGCTAAAAGCAAAAAAGCTTAAAAACTGCAATTTAAAGTTTAACTAAAAACAAAAACAAAATAAAGCGTAATAATATCTAAAATATAAAATAAAATAAACATTTAAACATTTTACAAAAAAAAATTAAAAAATAAAATAAGCATTTACTAAAAAAGCAGCAAATAGCTAAAAAAACTAAAAGTTTATATAAAGTTTAATATAATAATTAGTAAAACTAATTTAAAGTTAAACTTATATATTAAAAAAAAAAATATAATATTTTAATTAATTTAAAAGTATAAACTAATATAATTTTACTTAAAGTAATAAAATAAAATAAAATTTTCTAAAAATATAAGCAAAAATTCTAAAAAATTAAAAGATTTAATAAAAGTACTTTTAGCTATAATAATAGTTATATATTTAAAAAAACTAAACTTTTTAATATATTTATATAAAAACACAAAAAATAAATTATATTAAATATTGCTAATATATTTAATTATAACACTATTTTAAGAATACTATAGCTAAAAACTAGCAACTTTTTAATTTAATAAAAAGCAAAAACTATTAATTAAGAAAATAAAAAATAAAGCAAAAAAATTAAAAAAATTATAAAAGAAATCCTAAATAAAATACTAAAAATATATTACAAATTTTATAAACTATTTAAAAAAAAAAAAAAAAAAAAACTTCTTAAATATAGCTTATAAAATTACTATATTTTTATTAAAAAAAAATATTAACTAAAGCTTTATTAAATATATTATATAAGCTTAAATAAAACAAACGCTTTATAAAAATATATTTAAAAAAATTTAGCAAAAAAATTCTTAAAAAAATCTTAATTATTTGCTAAATATTTTATAGTATTAATACTTAAAATAAAAAATAAAAAACAACTAATTAATAAAAAAAAAAAACTAGTATAGCAAATAATAGTTAATTATTAACTATTAAACATAATTATTATTACAAATAAATATTTTTTTACTTTATTAATAATTATAAAAAAAAATACTAATTAAACAAAATAGTTTATAGCAGTTAATATTCTAAATAAATATTATGCTATTAAAATAGCTAAAAAAAAAAATAAAAAACTGCTATATAAACAATATATAAACTATATAAATATATAGTTATACTATAAAAACTATAAAATATATTAGCTAGCTTTTAATACATAATAATAATAATTTTACAGAAGTTTTTAAACAAGTTTATGTTTATTTATTTAAATAATATTTTAATTTATTTTAAAACACTAAAAAAACATAAAAAACATATAACTTAAATATTAAAAACATTTAAACAAGCAAAATTATAACTTAATACAAAAAAATATATATAGCATATATAAAAAATCAACTTTTTAAAATTTATAATTACTTTCAAACAAATATAAATTTAATAATTAAAAATTAATATAATATAAAACTAAAAAATATTTAACTTAGCTACTATTATAAACATATAATAAGCATTAAAATTTTTAAACTATGTTTAAATATTAATTTAAAACTTTAAAAAAATAGCATTTTACTTTATAAAATATATAAAGAAAAAATACAAAAAAAAAATCTTTTTTAATTTTAAAAAAAGCTTAAAAAGCTTTTAAAGAACTAAAACTAAAAGTTATTTCTAACCTTATAGTTAAACTACTTAATTTATAAAAAAAAAAAAACTGAAAATAAATGCTTTAAATAATATAATTACAAAAGTTTTAAAACAACTAAAAAACAACAAAAAATAATACTTAATAGCTTATTACTTTAAAGCACTATAAAACGTAATATTATAATATCTTATATATAACAAAAAACTACTTGCAATTATTATAGCATTTAAAAAGTAAAAATTATTTTTTATAAAAACTATAAAGCTAATTAAAATTTATTTAAATTATTAAAACTTAATAAAATTTATAACTATATAAAAGATTATTAAACAACATAAAAATTAAATGGTTTTTTTTTTTAAGTTTAACTTTAAAATATATTATATTAAGAAAAAAAAAAACATTTAAGCAAACATACTTAGTTAACAAGGTTAAAAAAGATTTAAAGTTCTAAAAAAAAACATTTAAATAATATATTTTTAAAAAAATAAAAGCTTAAAAATTAAAGTTATACTTAAAAACTTTATAAATATACAGCTATAATAAGCTTATAACTTAAAAAAGTTAGCATAATTACAAAAATACAAAAAATTAAAAAATAATAAGCTAATATATAAATATAAGGTTTATTTACTAGAATTCTTATAAAACAAGTTTATTAAGAAATTCTATAAATACTTATTATATAAATACTAAAAAGCAATAAAAATAGTTTAATAATTACAAAAAAAGTACAATTTTTTAAAACTATAAAACATAGTTAAATTTATTATAAAAAAGTGCAATATTTATAATAAAGCTAAAGCAGCTTAATATAAGCTTTATAAACTGCTATAACTTATATAAATACTTAAATAAGCATAATATACTATTACTTAAAATTTTATTATAGCATTACCTTTATTAACCGATTTAATTACAAAAGTACAATATAATAAAATATAAGTTATTATTAATAAACTTACTAAATATGCTTACTTTTTACTGTTTAAAAGAGATATAATAGCTAAATAATTTATATATGCTTTTATATGCTAATATTTAAATAAGCATAAGCTACTAAAAAAAATTGTTTTAAACTAAAATAAATTATTTACTTTTAAGTTTAAAACTAGCTTTTTTAAACTTATTAGTATTAAACTAAAGTTTTTAACTGTTTATTACTTATAAACAAATAAACAAACAAAAAAACTAAACTAAATACTAAAACAATATTTATAAAGTTATATTAACTATTAATAAAACAATTAAGTAAAACTATTACTAATAGTATAAATCTTATATAATATATTAACAAATAAAAATATAAATATATTTTTGCATAAAGCTGTTTATAAACAACAAACAACTACTAAAAAACAAAAAAAAACATTAATAAAAGCATTTATTATTTTAATTATAGCACCTTAAGCAAAAACTATTATAATAAAAATTAAAATACTACAAGCTAAACTATAACTATACTTTTAATTTTTATAACAATAAATATTAATATATTATAACAAAAAACAAACTAAAGAACTAACCTTTAAAAAAAAAAACAAAGTTTACTTACTATAATAAAAACAAAATGCAAACATTAATATCTTTTAAATTAAAATAAAATAACTAAGCAATAAATTAAAATTTAAAAAACTTAGCTTTTTTAAAATTAAAAAAGTTATTTTATTTACTAACTATAAACTATTATTATTAAAAAATATATAAATTTACTTTATTTTTTATATTTTTTTATTAAAACTAGTATTTATTAAAACACCTATTAAAACATAACTAAAAATAAAAACAAATTAAAACGTTTATAAAATTAAAAATATACTAAATTTTTATTAAAACAACAATAATTTAAAGTATTTTATTAAATAAAAAAAATACTTATATACTAATAATATTTAAAAACTTAAAAAACACTTAAAAACTGCTAAAGTAGTTATAAATTAGTTTTATTGCTAATATTTTAACAGCTTAAAACCAAAAAAAAAAAGTCAACTTTAAAAAAAACGCTTAAAAAATTTTAATTAAACTTAAATAAAGCAGCTTGCGTTGCTTTAGCTTGCTTTTTTTATTGTTTTTGCTTTTTTGCTAGCACTTTTTATTTTTTTTTAATACGTTCTATTTTATTTAGTTTATTTAAAAATTAAAGCTTTTGCTAAACTATTTTAATACTTTTTGCTTTTAAAAAACGTTTTTATATGCAAAGCTAAGCTAACTTGCTTAAAATAAAATTAAAGCTATTTTAAGCTTGTTTTAATTCTTTTTAAATTAAAAATAGCTGTTGCTTTGCTTGCTTTTTTTTTTTTTTAAAATAATAGTATTTAAAAACTATATTGTTAATTAAGTTAATTAAAACCTTTAATTTGTTATAAAAATAACTAGCACGTACACATTTAAAACAACAAAATATATTATTTGTTATTTTATACATTAATAATTAATTAAAGCAGTAGAAATAAAGCATAACTTTATAGCTAGTAAAATTAATAAAAAAAGCAAAAATAAGTTTTTGCTTTATTTTAAATAAGCAGTTAGTTTTTTTAATGTGTTTTAATATTATAACATGCAAAAAAAAAAAGAAAAAAAAATACTTACAGAAAATTATTAAAATAACAATTTTAGAAAAAAAAAATAATGTTATAAAATTAGCACTAAAGTAGCTTTTAAAGCAGCCTAATGCTTTTATATATATTTTGCATCTTTTTTTTTGCTAGCTAAAGCTAAAATTACATAATAATTTACTTAGCTTACTAAGCTTATAGTAATTTAAAGCTTATTAAGCTTACAGTAATTTAAAGCTTACTAAGCTTACAGTAATTTAATGCTTACTAAACTTATAATAATTTAAAAGAAGTTATTACTTTTTTTACTTTTTTTTTGTTTATATAAACATGTACTTTTTATATTTAGTTATTTACTTAATTTTAGTTTTTTAGCTATTAATTTTTTATAACTACTAAGCACTAATATATTTATTACTTTTAATCCTTTAAGACTTCTATTAATGCATAATAATAAAAGTACTCCAAAAACCTCCCTAACGGACCACCATTAAGAATTCTATTATTACTTGCAAATCAAGACTTTAAAAGCAAACCTATTATATTAGTATATAATAGGTCCGTTACAATTATTTTTTAATAAAGTTTAATTAAATTATATTTAAATAGCATTAAAAAGCATAAATTTTATATTATTTAAGCAAAAAATTGCAGCTTTATAGTTTTAACAATTAAAATATATAAATTAAACAAAAAAATATACTTAAAACAAAAGCAAATTAATTAATATTAAGTTTTAAAGCTATTATTAATATATAAATATTATAAAATATTTACTTATAATAACTATAATAGTTTAGCTTAGCAACTATAAAATATTATATTAAATTATTTTTTATTTTTTTATTTTTTTTTATAAAAAAAAGTTTAATAATTATAAACTAAAAATGTTATATTTTGCTTAGTTATTTTATTTTAATATTATAAAACTAGAACTTATAACAAAAATACTACAGTTAAGCTTTATTTAGTATATTATAACTAAAAATAAGTAAAAAGTTATTAATTTAGCTTTAAAGTATATTAATAGTACTTTTATAATTAATATAAAAAATAACAAAAATTTTACGCAAAATGTTTTTATTATATTTAATTAATTAGCTATTATAAGCTTTTATACTGCTTTAATTTATAATAGTATAAAATAATTCTTTTAAACATATTAAAATAAATAGCATACTTTTTTTTTTATTAATTAAAATGTTATTAAATATGCTTACAAAATATATATTAATAATAATACTAAAAAATGCACTAATAGCTATATTAGGTTATATAATCTTTTTAATACGCTAAATTTATTAATAAAAAAAAAGCAATAATTTGTTAATACTAAAATTAATAAGTTTAATACTAAAGTTATTTAATTAACTAAAGTTTTAATATAATAAAACATATTAAGTTTAGTTAATAAAAATAAGCTATTTATTAAAAGTAATAAAAAATAGCAGCTATATATTTTTAATTATAAAAAAGCAAAAAAGAAAAAAAAAAAAACTAAAAAACTATAGCTAAATATAAATTAGCATAAAATATTATATATGTTTTATTTTCTTTGCTTTTTTTTTAGCTTTTTAAAATTATTATTTGCTAGCAATTTTTTATTATGCTTTAATAGTTTAAATTATATTAGTAAATCTATAATTAGCAATATATTTATATATATAAAAAAAGCACTTAAAAGTAATATAACTATAATTAATTTTGCTAAAAATAATAAAACAAAAGTTATAATTACTGCTAAACATAAAGCTAACTAGCTTAATTATATATTAAACGTTTAATAAATATTTAACTGCTGCTTTATTTATATTTTTAGTATTAATTTTAAAGTTAAATAAAGTAAATTTTTAATAATATTTTTAATTTATGCTTTGTTTATAAAATGTTTAGCATACTTATTAAAAATATACTAGTATATTATAAAAAGCTTAGCATATAAAACCTAGCTATATTTTTTTTATTTATTTTATTTAAATATTTTTATAGCATTATAAACTAAAAAAAATATAATATTTATATTAATTATTTTATTAAATATAGTACTAATATACTATTAAACTTTTTTTAGTATAAAATATTTTGTTATATTATTAATAGCAAAGTTTAAGTATTAATATAAGTTTATAAAATGTTTTACGTAAAATTTTTAGAGCTTTTGCTATAAAAACTAAAAGATAATCCTTTTTTAAAGCGCAAACTGCTAGCATATTTTTAGCAGCAATTTTAATAGTTAGCTAAAATTATAATAATATAAATTATAGCATATTTTTTATTATATATTTTTTTGCTTTTTAATATTTTTATTATTTAGCTGCTATAAAAACTATAAAGCATACTTTTTAAAGTATTTCGCATTTATAAACTTATATATACTTAATTAAATAGCTTATAGCTTGTTTTTAAACTTTAGTTTAGCTTTAGTTTACTTAGTAAGCTTAATTAGGTTAAACTGTTTTAATTTAAAATTAACTATTAAACTATTTTTATTTTTAAGCTTATTAGTTATAATTAATTAATAGTTTAATAATACAAACTATATATAATTAAACGTTAAGCTTTTGTTATAAAATGAGCTAACTAGGCCGGTTAAAAGGCCAGGTATAAAAAAGGCATGCGTAAAAAAAGTTCTATTTGTTAAAAAAATATATATTTAAACTACTATAGGGATTTAATACATAAACTTAACAAACTTAAGCATTAAGTCTATTAAGCCTTAAACTTAACAAACTTAAGCGTTAAGTTTATTAAGCTTTAAACTTAAAACAATATAGCGTTAAGTTTATTAGAAAAAGCAATATTTATAAATTATCACTATTATTTTTTTTGTTTATATAATTATGCACTTTTTATATTTAGTTATTTACTTAATTTTAGTTCTTTAGCTATAAATTTTTTATAATTGTTAAGCATTAATATATTTATTACTTTTCATTCCTTAAAACCTTTATTAATATATAATAATAAAAGTATTTCGAAAACCTTTTTAATAAACTACTATTAAAAATTCTATTATTACTTATAAATTAAAACTTTAAAAGTAAACCTGTTATATTAATATATAATAAGTTTGTTATCTTTTAATAGCTTTTTAATTAATAAAACTTAATATATAAAAACAAATATTAGTATAAAAAGTTAAATAATAAACAATTTATAAAATAAACTTTTAAAAATATATTAAAGAAATATTTAAAAAATAAAAATGCTAAATAGTATTACGTAAATAAACTTTACTTAATAATTAATAAATTAAATCTAGGTTATATTATTAAAAACAAAAAGTTAAAAATTAAGTTTAAAAATTTTAAAAACTTTTAAAACTAATAATGTACTAAAACAATAAACTTTAGTACTTTTATTAGCTATTTTTATTAAAAAAAAAGCAATAGCAAAAAAGAAAAAATTAAATAGTAGTAATAAAAAAGAACTAATATTAATACTAATGTTATAAAGTAAACTAGTTGCTTTAATTTAAAAAGCAGCTTAAATATTAAGCGTTATAACTTTTAAACTAGCATAAATATTAGCTATAATAATTAAAGCAGCAATAATAACTGCTATTATAATAATAAATTAAAGCTTTAAATAAATAATTATATTATAACTAATATTAATATTATTATTAGTAAACTTAACGCTTATTTTTATTATTGTTATACTTAAAGTAATAACTTAAAATAAAAAACTTAACTTTTTATTATTACTACTACTTTTATTATTAAAATTATTTATAATGTTAAAAATGCTAAATATTAAAAGTTTTAAACTTACTGCTTTAAAGCTTTATAATAAATTTATAAATATAAAAGCTTTTTTAATTTATGCTAAACTTTATTTAAAATAGCATTTTATTATTATTATAAAAAAAAATCAAAAAGTAATAATTACTTTATAATTTTTGTTAAAAAAAGTACTAAAATAGTTTTAATTTATTTTAAAAAAATTTTTAAAAGCTAATAAATTAACTAACTTTAAGCTAAAAACAAAAAAAATTTTTAAAAATTATATTAAGTTTAAAAATTAAATAAAAGCATTATTTAAAAATACTTAAAAAACAAAACATGTAAAAAAAGCACTTTATTGCTTAAAATAAACAAAAGCAGCAATAAAGTATATTATAAAATTTAAACAATTAGTATGTAATGGACCTGTTATATATTAATATAATGGGTTTGCCTTTAGGGTTTTAATTTGCAAGTAATAATAAGATCTTTAACAGTAGTTCGTTAAAGAGGTTTTTAAGGTACTTTTACTACTGTGCATTAATAGAGGTTTTAAGAAATTAAAAGTAATAAGTATATTAGTGCTTAGCAATTATAAGAAAATTAATAGCTAAAAAGCTAAAAACTAAGTAAATAATTAAATATAAAAAGTGTATAATTATATAAACAAAGGAAACAGTAGTAGTAATTTATAAATGTTGCTTTTTTTAATAGACTTAATGCTATATTGTTTTAAGTCTGAAGTTTAATAAACTTAACGCTTAAGTTTGTTAAATTTAAGGCTTAATAAACTTAACGCTTAAGTTTATTAAGTTTATGCATTAAACTTTTATAGTAGTTTAAATATATATTTTTTTAACAAATAGAACTTTTTTTACGCATGCTTTTTTTATACTTGGCCTTTAATTAGCTTAGTTAATCTATTTTGTAATATTATCTTTTTTTTTTTGCAATTGTTGTTCCGATAATTCTGTATTTCTTTTTTTGTAAGTTTTTTTTTTTTATTTTTTGTTTTTTGTTCTTTGCGCTTATTATGTTTAGTAAGGTTTCTAAAAAACTTTGCTTGTTGCGTTTTAAACAAAAAGCTTAACAAAACTTTGCTTTGCTTTCTTTTATTAAACTAAAATTAATTAAAATAGCTTTATGTTTTTGCTGCAATTGTTGTAGCACAAAATGTTTAATATTAAAATCTAACTCTAATCGATATATTAAATATGTTGCAGCTAAACAAACAAATTACAACGCTAAAAGTTTATTTTTAAAGCAAATGTAGCAGCTTACTTTTTAGCATAAAAAGCTAAAAAATAAATTAAACTTGCTAATAAAAAAGCATAAAAAAATAAGTGCAAAAATTTATTGTTTTAAGCAATAAAAAAAATTATAGCAAAAAAAAATAGCTGCTGCTATAGCTTATAATTTAAGTAGTTTAAAAAAGCTTAAGCAAGTTAAAGCAAAAAAACATTGTATAGCTAAAAAATAAAAACAGCGTGTTAAAGCAGCATAGCTATTATTAGTTGTTTTTTTAAAGTTTAATTAAAACGCGCTAAACGCTTTATTTAAAATTAATCCTTTTTTTTTAGCTTTAGCTAGTTAGGGTATTAATAATAAAACTAGTTTATAATTACTATAGCAGTCTTTAAGTATTTTTTAAGTTTTTAAGTATTATTAGCATATAAGTATTTTTTTTATTTAATAAAATACTTAATATTATTGTTATTTTAACAGGAATTTAATATATTTTTAACTTTATAAATGTTTTAATCTGTTTTTATTTCTAGTTATATTTTAATAAGTATTTTAATAAATGCTAGTTTTAGTAAAAAAATGTAAAAAATAAAGTAGATTTGCATATTTTTTAGTAATAATAGTTTATAGTTAGTAAGTAAAATAATTTTTTTAATTTTAAAAAAGCTAAGTTTTTTAAATTCTAATTTATTGCTTAGTTGTTTTGTTTTAATTTAAGGAATATTAATGTTTGCATTTTGTTTTTGTTATAGCAAGTAAACTTTGTTTTTTTTTTTAAAGGTTAATTCTTTAGTTTGTTTCTTGTTGTAGTATACTAACATTTGTTGTTATAAAAATTAAAAATATAATTGCAGTTTAGCTTATAGCGTTTTAATTTCTGTTATAATAGTTTTTGCTTAAAGTACTATAATTAAAATAGCAAGTGCTTTTATTAATGTTTTTTTTTGTTTTTTAATAGTTGCTTGCTGTTTATAAACAGCTTTATGCAAAAATATATTTATATTTTTGTTTATTAATATATTATATAAAATTTATGCTATTAGTAATAGTTTTATTTAATTGTTTTATTAATAATTAATATAACTTTATAAATATTATTTTAGTATTTAGTTTAGTTTTTTTGTTTGTTTATCTGTTTATAAGTAATAAGCAGTTAAAAACTTTAGTTTAATATTAATAAGTTTAAAAAAGCTAGTTTTAAACTTAAAAGTAAACAATTTATTTTAATTTAAAACAATTTTTTTTAGTAGCTTATATTTATTTAAATATTAGCATATAAAAGCGTATGCAAGTTGTTTAGCTATTACATTTTTTTTAAACAGCAAAAAATAGGCATACTTAGTAAATCTATTAATAATAACCTATATTTTATTATATTGTACTTTTATAACTAAATTAATTAATAAAAGTAATACTATAATAAAATTTTAAGCAATAGTATGCTATGTTTATTTAAATATTTATATAAGTTATAGCAGTTTATAAAGCTTATATTAAGCTACTTTAGCTTTATTATAAATATTGCACTTTTTTATAATAAATTTAACTATGTTTTATAGTTCTAAAAAATCGTATTTTTTTTATAATTATTAGACTATTTTTGTTGCTTTTTAATGTTTATATAATAAGTATTCATAAAATTTCTTAATAAACTTATTTTATAAAGATTTTAATAAGTAAACTTTATGTTTATATATTAGCTTGTTTTTTTTTAATCTTTTGTATTTTTATAGTTTTACTAACTTTTTTAAGTTATAAGCTTATTATAGCTATATATTTATAAGGTCCTTAAGTATAACTTTAACTTTTAAGCTTTTATTTCTTTAAAAATACAATACTTAAATGTTTTTTTTTAGAACTTTAAATCTTTTTTAACTTCGTTAGCTAAATATGTTTGCTTAAATGTTTTTTTTTTTTTTAATGTAATATATTTTAAAGTTAAATTTAAAAAAAAAAACTATTTAATTTTTATGTTATTTAATAATCTTTTATATAGTTATAAATTTTGTTAAGTTTTAATGATCTAAATAAATTTTAATTAGCTTTATAGTTTTTGTAAAGAATAGTTCCTACTTTTTAAGTGCTGTAATAATTGCAAGCAGTTTTTTGTTATATATAAAGTATTATAATGCTGCGTTTTATAGTGCTTTAAAATAATAAGCTATTAAATGCTATTTTCTGTTGTTTTCTAGTTATTTTAAAACTTCTACAATTATATTATTTAAAGCATTTATTTTTAGCTTTTTCTTTTTTTATAGATTAAGTAGTTTAACTATAAGGTTAAAAATAACTTTTAGTTTTAGTTCTTTAAAAGCTTTTTAGGCTTCTTTTAAAATTAAAAAGAATTTTTTTTTATATTTTTTTTTTGTATACTTTATAAAATAAAATGCTATTTTCTTAAAGTTTTAAATCAACATTTTAATATAGTTTAAAAATCTTAATGCTTATTATATATTTATAATAGTAGCTAAATTAAATATTTTTTAGTTTTATATTATGTTAATTTTTAATTATTAAATCTATATTTGTTTTAAAGTAATTATAAATCTTAAAAAATTGATTTTTTATATATACTATATATACTTTTTTATATTAAGTTATAATTTTGCTTGTTTAAATGTTTTTAATACTTAGGTTATATGTTTTTTATGTTTTTTTAGCGTTTTAAAATAAATTAAAATATTATTTAAGTAAATAAACATAAATTTATTTAAAAACTTCCGTAGAATTATTATTATTATGTATTAAAAGCTAGCTAATACGTTTTATAGTTTTTATAGCATAACTATATATTTATATAATTTATATACTATTTGTATAGCAGTTTTTTATTTTTTTTTTTTAGCTATTTTAATAGCATAATATTTATTTAAAATATTAACTGCTATAAACTATTTTGCTTAACTAATGTTTTCTTTTATAATTACTAGCAAAATAAAAAAGTATTTATTTATAATAATAATTACGTTTAATAGTTAATAATTAACTATTATTTGCTATATTAGTTTTTTTTCTTTATTAATTAGTTGTTTTTTATTTTTTATTTTAAATACTAGCACTATAAAGTATTTAGCAAATAACTAAGATTTTTTTAGAAATCCTTTTGCTAGATTTTTTTAAATATATTTTTATAAAGCGTTTGTTTTATTTAAGCTTATGTAGTATACCTAATAAAGCTTTAGTTAACATTTTTTTTTAATAAGGATGTAATAATTTTATAAGCTATATTTAAAAAGTTTTTTTTTTTTTTTTTTTTTAAATAGTTTATAAAATCTGTAATATACTTTTAATATTTCGTTTAAGATTTTTTTTGCGATTTTTCTGATTTTCTTGCTTTATTTTTTGCTTTTTTAATTAATAGTCTTTACTTTCTATTAAATTAAAAAGTTGCTAGTTTTTAGCTATAATATTCTTAAAATAATGTTATAATTAAATATATTAGCAATATTTAATATAATTTGTTTTTTATATTTTTGTATAAATATATTAAAAAGTTTAGTTTTTTTAAGTATACAACTGTTATTATAGCTAAAAGTACTTCTATTAAATCCTTTAATTTTTTAAGATCTTTGTTTATATTTTTAAAAAATCTTATTTTGTTTTGTTACTTTAAGTAAAATTATATTAATTTATGCTTTTAAATTAATTAAAGTATTATATTTTCTTTTTTAATATATAAGTTTAATTTTAAATTAGTTTTGTTAGTTATTACATTAAACTTTATGTAAAACTTTAGTTTTTTTAGCTATTTGCTGCCTTTTTAGCAAATGTTTATTTTGTTTTTTGATTTTTTTTTATAAAATGTTTAAATGCTTGTTTTATTTTGTACTCCAGATATTATTACGCTTTGTTTTGTTTTTGCTTCTAGTTAAGCTTTAAATTGCAGTTTTTAAGCTTTTTTGCTTTTAATAATTATTTTTTAGTATAATTATGCTTTAATTAGCTAGTAATATTTATAGCAGTTATTTTTATATTTTTTTTAAAATAATATTATAAGTACAATTAAAATTTTTTTTAAATATTATAAATTTTTATAGATTTTTATAATAAACTATAGTTATAATTAACTACTTTAATTTATAAAGGTTTTATATTTTTATTTTTGCAATTTGTTTAAAAAACTAATTATTTTTTAGTTTATTAAATAAATATTAGTAACAATAATATATTATATAGCAATTTTATAATACTTCGTTATGTTTTAAATTTTTTAAGCATAAAATATTATTATTGTTTTTTATTATAATTTTGTTATAATAATAACTTTTAGTAATTAGTTAAATTGCTAGTTCTAGTTTTTAAAACGTATTAGTTTTTATATTAACTATTAGTGCTTTTTTGTTTTATTACATTTAAAGCAATTTAAGCTATAAAAATATTTTGTTTATTTTTATTAGTTTTTTCTTTATAATATTTTTTATAGCTTTTAATTTTATTTGTTTTTGTTTTAAAGTTTTATAAGTTCTGTTTTTTTAAGTTTATTTAGCAATTAAATATTTTAGTAATTTATAATTAGTTTAATAACTATATTATTTATAGTTATAGTTTTGTTTTTTTAAACATAACTTTTCTTTAAGCTATATTTTAAGCTTTAATAGTTTAAAGTTTTTATAGTTTTATAAGTTTATTAACTATATTAACTTATTATTTTTTATTATTTGCTATTTTTAGTTAAACTATTTTTTTAAGTTATATATTAAATAACTTTAATTGTTTATATAGCAAATATATTTTTTTGCAATTTGTTTTAATAACTGCAAAGCTTTTAAATAATATTTGCATGCTTATTTATTTTAACCTATATAAATAAAGCATTTAAATTTATTTAATATAGCACTTTTATTTTAACTTAAAATAATAACTTTATATTTTTGCTTTAAAAACGTATTTTTTAAATTGCTTTATTGTTTTTTGTTATTTTAAACTTTTATAATTTGTACTTTTTTCTTAAATTAAAAAATCTTTTCTTTTTTATAGCTTTTTTTTCCGTTTTTTTTTTTAAATTAACATTATTTTTAAAAGTGTTCTTTTTTTTTATAGTTATAATATTTAACTTTAAACATATTTTAAAGTTATTATTTCTAAACTTTATTGATTTACTTAAATCTTTGTTTAATACTTTTTTAAATATTTTTTTTCTTGTTTTTTTTAGTTCTTTTAGTTTTAAAGTACTAGTTAAATAATTATTAATTAATTATAATAGCTATATTAATATATATATTAATTTTTGCTAGTTTATTTATTTTGCATAATTTGTTTTAAACTTAAGTCTTAAGTTTATTATAAAATAAATAAAATAATATAAGCTTAAGCAATCTTAAGATTACTACTAATTGTTTAAATTTTATAGCATAATTTATTGCTGCTTTTGTTTGTTTTAAGTAATAAAATGCTTTTTTTATGTGTTCTGCTTTTTAAGTATTTCTAAATAATGCTTTTATTTAATTTTTAAACTTAATATAATTTTTAAAAATTTTTTTTGTTTTTAGCTTAAAGTTAGTTAACTTATTAGCTTTTAAAAAATCCTTCAAAATAAATTAAAACTATTTTAATACTTTTTTTAACAGAAATTATAAAATAGTTATTACTTTTTGATTTTTTTTTATAATAGTAATAAAGTACTATTTTAAATAAAGTTTAATATAAATTAAAAAAGCTTTTATATTTATAGATTTATTATAAAGCTTTAAAGCAGTAAGTTTAAAACCTTTAATATTTAGCATTTTTAATATTATAAATAATCTTAATAATAAAAGCAATAGTAATAATAAAAAGTTAGATTTTTTATTTTAAGTTATTACTTTAAGTATAACAGTAATAAAAATAAGCGTTAGGTTTACTAGTAGTAATATTAATATTAATTATAGCATAATTACTTATTTAAAACTTTAATTTATTATTATAATAGTAATTATTATTGCTGCTTTAATTATTATAGCTAATATTTACGCTAGTTTAAAAGTTATAACACTTAGTATTTAAGCTATTCTTTAAGTTAAAGCAATTAGTTTATTTTATAGCATTAATATTAACGTTAGTTTTTTTTTACTATTGCTGCTTAACTTTTTTTTTTTTGCTACTGCTTTTTTTTTAATAAAAGTAGCTAATAAAAGTACTAAAGTTTATTATTTTAGTATATTACTAGTTTTAAAAATTTCTAAGATCTTTAAACTTAATTTTTAACTTTTTATTTTTAGTAATATAACCTAGATTTAGTTTATTAGTTATTAAGTAAAGTTTACTTACGTAATGCTATTTAGCATTCTTATTTTTTGAATATTTTTTTAGTATACTTTTAAAAGTCTATCTTATAAATTATTTATTACTTAACTTTTTATACTAATATTTGTTTTTATATATTAAGTTCTATTAATTAAAAAGCTATTAAAATATAACAAACTTATTATATATTAATATAATAGGTTTGCTTTTAGAATTTTGATTTGCAAATAATAATAGGATTTTTAACAGTAGTTCGTTAAAAAAGTTTTTAAAGTATTTTTACTACTATATATTAATAAAAGTTTTAAAAAATTAAAAGTAATAAATATATTAATACTTAGCAATTATAAAAAAATTAATAGCTAAAAAACTAAAAACTAAGTAAATAACTAAATATAAAAAATGCATAATTATATAAATAAAAAAAACAGTAGTAATAATTTATAAACATTGCTTTCTTTAATAAACTTAACGCTATATTGTTTTAAGTTTAAAGCTTAATAAACTTAACGCTTAAGTCCGTTAAATCTAAGGCTTAATAGACTTAACGCTTAAGTTTATTAAGTCCATGCATTAAACCCTCATAGTGGTTTAAATATATATCCTTTTAATAAATAGGACTCCTTTCGCGCATGCCTTCTTTACACCTGGCCTCTAACTGGCCTAGTTAACCTATTTTGTAACATAATAGCAATTTTAAAATTATTTAAGCTTGCATTATTTTATTTATTTTATAATAAACTTAAAACTTAAGTTTAAAACAAACTATATAAAATAAATAAACTAGCAAAAATTAATATGTATATTAATATAGCTATTATAATTAATTAATAATTATTTAATTAATACTTTAAGATTAAAAAAACTAAAAAAAACAAAAAAAAAATACTTAAAAAAGTATTAAACAAAAATTTAAGCAAATTAATAAAGTTTAAAAATAATAACCTTAAAATATGTTTAAAGTTAAATACTATAACTATAAAAAAAAAACACTTTTAAAAATAATGCTAATTTAAAAAAAAAAACAAAAAAAAAGCTATAAAAAAGAAAAGATTTTTTAACTTAAAAAAAAAGTATAAATTATAAAAGTTTAAAATAATAAAAAACAATAAAGCAATTTAAAAAATATGTTTTTAAAGCAAAAATATAAAGTTGTTGTTTTAAGTTAAAATAAAAATATTACACTAAATAAATCTAAATGCTTTATTTATATAAATTAAATTAAATAAACATACAAATATTATTTAAAAGTTCTGCAATTATTAAAACAAATTATAAAAAAATATATTTGCTATATAAACAATTAAAATTATTTAGTATTTAATTTAAAAAAATAGTTTAATTAAAAGTAGCAAATAATAAAAAATAATAAGTTAATATAATTAGCAAACTTATAAAACTACAAAAACTTTAAACTACTAAAGCTTAAAATATAGCTTAAAAAAAAGTTATGTTTAAAAAAATAAAACTATAATTATAAATAATATAATTATTAAACTAATTATAACCTATTAAAATACTTAATTGCTAAATAAACTTAAAAAAAGAAAACTTATAAAACTTTAAAGCAAAAACAAATAAAATTAAAAGCTATAAAAACACTATAAAAAAGAACTAATAAAAATAAACAAAATATTTTTATAGCTTAAACTGCTTTAAATGTAATAAAATAAAAAAATATTAATAGTTAATATAAAAACTAATATGTTTTAAAAACTAAAACTAGTAATTTAACTAATTGCTAAAAATTATTACTATAATAAAACTATAATAAAAAACAATAATAATATTTTATGTTTAAAAAATTTAAAACATAATAAAGTATTATAAAATGGTTGCATAATATATTATTAATATTAATATTTACTTAATAAACTAAAAAATAATTAGTTTTTTAAACAAATTATAACAACAAAAATATAAAACTTTTATAAATTAAAGTAGTTAGTTATAACTATAGTTTATTATAAAAATTTATAAAAATTTATAATATTTAAAAAAAATTTTAACTGTATTTATAATACTATTTTAAAAAAATGTAAAAATAACTATTATAAATATTACTAGCTAATTAAAGTATAATTATATTAAAAAATAATTACTAAAAGCAAAAAAGCTTAAAAACTATAATTTAAAGCTTGCTTAAAAGCAAAAACAAAATAAAGTATAATAATATTTGAAGTACTAAATAAAACAAGCATTTAAACATTTTATAAAAAAAAATCAAAAAACAAAATAAGCATTTATTAAAAAAGCAACAAATAGCTAAAAAAACTAAAGCTTTATATAAAGTTTAATGCAATAACTAAAAAAATTAATTTAAAATTAAACTTATATATTAAAAAAAAAGTATAATACTTTAATTAACTTAAAAGTATAAGCTAATATAATTTTACTTAAAGTAATAAAATAAAATAAAATTTTTTAAAAATATAAGCAAAAATTTTAAAAAATTAAAGAATTTAATAAAAGCATTTTTAGCTATAATAATAGTTATATACTTAAAAAAACTAAACCTTTTAATATATTTATATAAAAATACAAAAAGCAAATTATATTAAATATTACTAATATATTTAATTATAACATTATTTTAAAAATATTATAGCTAAAAACTAGCAACTTTTTAATTTAATAAAAAGCAAAAACTATTAATTAAAAAAGTAAAAAACAAAGCAAAAAAATTAGAAAAATTGCAAAAAAAATTCTAAACAAAATACTAAAAATATATTATAAATTTTACAAACTATTTAAAAAAAGAAAAAAAAAAGAACTTTTTAAACATAGTTTATAAAACTACTATATTTTTATTAAAAAAAAATATTAACTAAAGCTTTATTAAATATACTATATAAGCTTAAACAAAACAAACGCTTTATAAAAATACATTTAAAAAAATCTAGCAAAAGGATTCCTAAAAACATCTTAGTTATTTATTAAATACTTTATAGTACTAATACTTAAAATAAAAAATAAAAAACAACTAATTAATAAAAAAAAAAACTAGTATAACAAATAATAATTAATTACTAATTATTAAACATAATTATTATTATAAATAAATATTTTTTTATTTTATTAATAACTATAAAAAAAATATTAGCTAAACAAAATAGTTTATAGTAATTAATATTTTAAATAAATATTATATTATTAAAATAACTAAAAGAAAAAAATAAAAAACCGCTATATAAACAGTATATAAATTATATAAATATATAGTTATGCTATAAAAACTATAAAACATATTAGCTAGCTTTTAATATATAATAATAATAATTCTACAAAAGTTTTTAAACAAATTTATGTTTATTTACTTAAATAATATCTTAATTTACTTTATTATTATTAATAACCCGCTGTGCTGCTTTGTAGCGCGGTTTTTTTATTTGTGTACTTATAAGTAAAACTATACAAAAAGCCGGATAAAAACCTTATGTAATAATGTTTACGCTGTTACCTTAAAGTTCTTTTACTTTGTAATAATTAGTTTTTATTAACTAGCTTGCTAAACAAAAAATAATGGTTAAAAGGCAAAAAAACTTTTTTTAAAGCTTTTAAACCTTTTGCTTTTTTAAAAAACATATAAAAGCTTTTTTTTTGTTCTTTAAGACTTTTAAAGAGGCGCTTTTGCTTTTTTTGCTAGTTTTTTTTTCTATTTTTTGCCTTTTTTTTTTTTTTTATTCTTTTTTATTTTAACTGCTTTATTATATATTGCTATTTTATTAGTAGCAAATAGCTATTTTGCAATATTATTTATAGCTTTAAGCTTTTTTATAGCTAGTTATAAGTTTTTATTAATTTATAGTAGCTTAATTATAAAGCTTTTTTATAGCTGCTTTTTTTTGTTTTTTAGTAAGTTATAACGTAGAATTATATGCTAAAAGGTTTTTTTTTTTTTTGCGCATTTATAAAAAGGCATAAAAAAGCCTAAAACTTTTTTTTTATGCAAAAATGCTTTTAGCTTTATTTTTTTAGTGCATATTTGTATTATTATAGCTACTTTATGCTTTAATAATTTGTTATACTTTTTAAGGGCTTTATTTTTACTAAGCTTTTATTTAGCTATTATTAAATAATTACTGCTTGTTTTAATTTAGCTTTATTTGCTTATTTATTTTTTTTTTAGTGCAATTTTAAGTTTTTTTTTTTTTAACTATTTTTTTTAGTAAAAGTTTAAAGCTAGCGTTAGATTTTTTTTAGCTATGCTTTTATTGTTGCTTATAAGCTTGCTTTTTGTTTAGTTTTTAGCTTTTTAAGCTTTTATATTTTAAATAAAAGTTCTAATTTTTTTTGTTGCTTTTTAAATTAATTTTTTAGCTATTAAGCTTTTTATATAGTGCTTATAAGCTGCTATTTTACTGCTAAAATATAAGTTAATAAAAAAGATTTTTATTTTAGTTTTTAAATGCTTTGTTTTAATTGCTTTAAAAGCTTTAGCTATACGTTTAAAACATTTGTTTTAAGTTATTATTAATAAATTAGCAATACTTTTTGTTTTGTTTTTTTTAAAGTTTTTATGCTAAGTTGCTATGCTATAAGCTAAAATGCTTTATATTATTATAATGTATATTTGCTTTGCTTTTGTTATATTATTGCTTTATATAAAGTTTTATAGCTTAGTTATTATATATAACTAAATGTTTAATTTTTTTTTAAGCTTTATTAAATGTTTTTTTTATTTTATATTTTTGTTAAACTATACTTTTAAAAACTTTGCGTTATTTTTTAAGTGTACTATTATGTTAAAAAGATGTATTACTTGCATAAATGCTGTTTTGCTGCTAAAAAAATACATTAATTTGCTTTTTTGCAGTATAAACTTTATTTTATATTATTTTGTTTAGTTTTTATACGTTTTTTATTCTGCTTTTAAAGTTTTATAGTTTTGCTTTATATTTAGGTTTGCTATAATAAAGTTAGTATTGTTAATAAAGCTAACTATTATTAGCTTTTAATATATAATAAAGTTATTATAAAGTATTAAAATATATAAAAAAAAAAAAGAAATAAAAATAAGAACTTTTAAAGAACTTTAGCTTTTAGCATTATTAGCTAAAATACTGCTTTATTAAAGCAAAAATATATTATGTAGTTTAATATAAAGAAGTTTATTTATATAACTATTTAAAAAAAAAAGCTTTTTTGTTATAAAATATATATTATTTTTTTTTTGTTAATAGTATTAAAAGCTTTTATAATGTTTAGCTGCAATAAAAATGCTATGCTTTTTTTGCTAATTGTTTTTTTTGCTATTTTTAATATTAGTTTAATAGCTATATTTATTAATTTGTTTTGTTTGTTATTTATTTAGTTGTTTAGCAAAAGATTTTTTTGCTTAGTTATTTTTGCTATGCAATAATATAGCTTTTTTTTTAGTATTTTTTTTATTATGTAAATAAGTATAATAAAGCGCTACTTTTTAGTTGTTTTTTTAGTTTTTTTTGATTTTTTAAGTTTAAATATAATTATTATTTTAGCTTGCTTAAATTATATTAAGTAATACTTTAGTAAAAAGCTAGTAATATATAGTATTGCTATTTTTTTTGCTAAAGTAAGTTTATAAGCTTTAAAAAAGCTATTAAGTAGCAAGTTATTTTTTAATGCTTTTTATAGCGCTAACTTTTATATTAGTAATATTATGTTTTTTTTTTTTGTGTTAATATTAATTATAAACTTTTAGTAGTTATTATAAGTTAAGTTTTTTTTAAGTATGTTAAACAAGTTTGCTAATAATGCAAAAAAAAAGCGTTTTATTAGTAAAGCTATTTTTTTTTTAAAAGTATTAACAAAAAATAGCTTACTTTTTATTTGTTTTAATAGTAAAATTATAGTAATTTTTAAAGCTAGCTTATAAGCAAACTTTACTTATTTAGCTAAGCTTTATAATAATTTAAAATTTTTAAATGCTTTTATAAATGTTTATTTTTAGTTATGTTTTTGTGCTTTTTTTATTTTGTTACTAAAGGCTTTTTTTTTTTTTTTAAAGGTTTACTATGCTGCTTTAGTTTTTTTGCTTTAAAACTTATAATATGCTTGTTTTGCTTTTTTTTTTGTTTTAGCTACTTTTAGAAACTATTAAAATAATGCTTAATGTTTTCTTTTTATAGTTTTTTTAAGCGTTGTTTTATTTGCTATTTTTATTAGTTGCTAAATTAAAAGGTTAAAAGTATTATTTAGCTTATTAAATATATATAACATATATATTTTTATAATAATAGCTTTTGTTTTTATAGCTGTTTTATTTTTGTTTAATTTAAGCTAGTTTTATTTTTTTGCTTTTTTTAAGTATTTTTGCAAAGCTACTTTTAAGTTAATTATAACTTTTAGTGCTTTATAGTTAAAATTTAGCTATTTTAAGTTCTTTTAATAAATAATAGCTAAATTGCTAAATATTTATATTAAGTTTATTATTAAGCTTTTTTATTTATGCTTTATTTTAGTTACTTTTTTTTAAAAAGTAGTTAGCATAAAATTTTATTATATAGTAAACTTAAGTAGTTTATTTGTTTTTTAGCTTTTTTTGCTTTTTAAGTTTTATAATAAGTAATAAAAATTAAAGTTGCTTATAAATATATAATATTTTTTTAGCTTGTTTGCTTTATATATTTTTTAAATTAAATTGTATTAAACTGTTTTTTTTTAATTTAATAAGTATATTAATTATAAAGTTATTACTAAATTATTATTGCTTATTATAATTTTTGCTTAGTTTTTATTAGCGTTTTTTGCTAGCGTTTTTATTGCAATTTTTTTGTTTATATATAATATAGCTTTACTTTTTAACTAAATAACTTAGTAGTTATTATTACTAAAGCAATATATATTGTTATATTTATTAATTATTAGCTTTTAAACTGCTATATAATTAAAGCTGTTGTTTTATAATATATATGCTATGTTATTTTTAAATTTTGCAATATTTTAAAAAGCAATATTATATATTATTAAATTAATAAAAATAAATTTTTGTTTGTACTGCTAGTTTGCTGTTTTTTTGTTAGTAACTTTTTTTTATTTAGCTTTATAAATGCTAATACTATTAGCATTTTTAAATTATTTTTATTTATTTTTTTGCTTATTATTGCTGCTTTTTTAGCATTTTAAAAGCTTTTAAGTTATAATATATATGTTACTTTTGCTTTGTTTTTTTGTTTAACTTTTTTTTAGCAAGCTTTATTTTATACTATGTATGCTTTTTTGTAGTTTATGCATTTTTGCTTTGCTTTTTGCATTTTTACTAAATAGCTTTTTTTAGTTTTTAGTGCTTTAAAGCTAAGCAATAGCTATATTTTAAGTTTTTATAGCAATATTTAGCTATATGTTTATATTTATAGCAGTTAAAGCATTATATAACTTTAAGTTTTATAGCAAAAAGTTTGTAGTTAAATAGCTAAGCTATTTATAAAAAGCTATTTTTGCATATTGTTTTAGCTGCTATAATACTGCTTATATATAATAATATTAACGCAAATTTAGCTTTTATGTTTTTAAATAGTATTTTTTTATACTTTATAACTTTAGAATATTTATTATATAATAGCTATAATAAGTTTTTATTTAAATATATTGCTTTAATATATTTTATTAAAACGTTTTTTATTATTAGCGTTGCTTTTTTTTATTATACTTTTAACTTTTTTTTAAAAGCTTTTATAATTTACGTTTTTTTTTTAGCTTTTTAAAGTACTGCTTTTTTAAAAATAATTACTATATTTTTGCTATATAGCTTTTTAGCAGTAATTATATTATTACTTATAAGCGCTATATTTATTGCTTTAATAATATTAGCTAATGTTTTATTTTTAAAGTTATTAGTTTGTTTTTTAACTTTAATTAGTACTTTTTTGTTTTGTTTAAATAGTACTGCTTTATTATTGCAGGCTAACTATAAAGCTGCCATTTATGCTTAAAATTTTAACATATTTACGTTTAATAAAGTTTATTAAAAAAGCTTTTAAATAGTATTTTTAATGCTTTTTTAGTTAACTTTTATAGTAGCATTTAAATTATAGCAAGTTATAAATGTATTAAAGTTATTTTTATTGTTAAGCTTTATGCTTTGCTAGCTTTTTTAGGCTTTTTTTAACGTATGTGCTATTTGCGCTTTTTTTACGTTTTTTTAAAAAAAGATTTCTTTTGCTATTTTTTTTTCTATTAGTAACTATAATATTAGTTTTATAATTTTATTAACTATTTTTTATATATTAAAAAGTTTGTTAGCTTTGCGTTTTTTATTAAAACGCTGCTATATTATAGTTGCGTTATTAGTAGGTTTTAGTAGCGTATTAGTTGCATTTTTAATAAATAGATTATTTAATACTATTTTTTCGTTTTTTGTTATATTTGTACTTTGCGAATAAAGTATAACTTACTTAGTAAGTAAAAGTTGCTACGCTAATTTTAGCGATCTTAATTATTTAATAATTAAGCTTAAACTTACAAAGTTATAGTTAAGTGTAAAGAATTTAAAAAAAGGTTTTTTAATTTACTTTAAAACACTAAAAAAACACAAAAAACATATATAATAAACTTATTATATATTAATATAACAAGTTTGCTTTTAAGGTTTTAATTTATAAGTAATAATAAGATTTTTAATAGTAATCCGTTAAAGAAGTTTTTAAAGTACTTTTATTATTATATATTAATAAAAGTTTTAAAAGTTTAAAAGTAATAAATATATTAATGCTTAGTAGTTATAAAAAATTAATAACTAAAAAGCTAAAAACTAAGTAAATAATTAAGTATAAAAAGTATATAATTATATAAATAAAAAAACAATAATAGTAATTTATAAACATTATTTCTTTTAATAAATTTAACGCTATATTATTTTAAGTTTAAAGCTTAATAAACTTAATGCTTAAGTTTATTAAATTTAAAGCTTAATAAACTTAACGCTTAAGTTTATTAAGTTTATATATTAAACCTTTATAGTAGTTTAAATATATATTTTTTTAATAAATAAAACTTTTTTTACGTATGCTTTTTTTATATTTAGCTTTTTAACTAGCTTAGTTAGCTTATTTTGTAATATTATCTTTTTTTTTTTATAATTGTTGTTTTAACAATTTTATATTTTCTTTTTTGTAAGTTTTTTTCTTTTATTTTTTGTTTTTTGTTTTTTGTGCTTATTATGTTTAATAAGGTTTTTAAAAAACTTTGCTTATTATGTTCTAAATAAAAAGCTTAACAAAACTTTGCTTTGCTTTTTTTTATTAAACTAAAATTAATTAAAATAGCTTTATGCTTTTGCTATAATTATTATAGTATAAAATATTTAATATTAAAATTTAACTTTAATTAATGTATTAAATGTATTATAGCTAAACAAGCAAATTATAACGCTAAAAGTTTGTTTTTAAAGCAAATATAGCAGTTTACTTTTTAGCACAAAAAGCTAAAAAATAAATTAAACTTGCTAATAAAAAAGCATAAAAGAATAAGTGCAAAAATCTGCTATTTTAAATAATAAAAAAAATTATAGCAAAAAAAAATAGCTATTATTATAACTTATAGTTTAAATAGTTTAAAAAAGTTTAAACAAATTAAAGCAAAAAAACGTTATATAGCTAAAAAACAAAAATAGCATATTAAAGCAGCATAGCTATTATTAGTTATTTTTTTAAAGTTTAATTAAAACGTACTAAACGTTTTATTTAAAGTTAATTTTTTTTTTTTAGCTTTAGCTAATTAAAATATTAATAGTAAAACTAGTTTATAATTATTTTAGCAGTTTTTAAGTATTTTTTAAGTTTTTAAATATTATTAGCATATAAATATTTTTTTTATTTAATAAAATACTTAATGTTATTATTATTTTAATGAAAATTTAATATATTTTTAACTTTATAAATGTTTTAATTTATTTTTATTTTTAGTTACGTTTTAATAAATGTTTTAATAAATACTAGTTTTAATAAAAAAATATAAAAAACAAAGTAAATTTATATGTTTTTTAATAATAATAGTTTATAGTTAATAAATAAAATAATTTCTTTAATTTTAAAAAAGCTAAGTTTTTTAAATTTTAATTTATTGCTTAGTTGTTTTGTTTTAATTTAAAAAATATTAATGTTTGTATTTTGTTTTTATTATAGTAAATAAACTTTGTTTTTTTTTTTAAAAGCTAGTTCTTTAGTTTGTTTTTTATTATAATATATTAATATTTATTGTTATAAAAACTAAAAATGTAGTTATAGTTTAGCTTATAGCGTTTTAATTTTTGTTATAATAGTTTTTGCTTAAAGTACTATAATTAAAATAACAAGTATTTTTATTAATGTTTTTTTTTATTTTTTAGTAGTTATTTGTTGTTTATAAATAGCTTTATATAAAAATATGTTTATATTTTTGTTTATTAATATATTATATAAAATTTGTGCTATTAATAATAGTTTTACTTAATTGTTTTATTAATAGTTAATATAACTTTATAAATATTGTTTTAGTATTTAGTTTAGTTTTTTTGTTTGTTTATTTATTTATAAGTAATAAGCAGTTAAAAACTTTAGTTTAATATTAATAAGTTTAAAAAAATTAATTTTAAACTTAAAAATAAACAATTTATTTTAATTTAAAATAATTTTTTTTAGTAGTTTATATTTATTTAAATATTAATATATAAAAGCATATATAAGTTATTTAGCTATTATATTTTTTTTAAATAGTAAAAAGTAAGCATATTTAGTAAGTTTATTAATAATAACTTATATTTTATTATATTATACTTTTATAACTAAATTAGTTAATAAAAATAATGCTATAATAAAATTTTAAGTAATAGTATGCTATGTTTATTTAAGTATTTATATAAATTATAGCAATTTATAAAGCTTATATTAAGCTACTTTAGCTTTATTACAAATATTATACTTTTTTATAATAAATTTAACTATGTTTTATAGTTTTAAAAAATTATATTTTTTTTATAGTTATTTAACTATTTTTATTGCGTTTTAATGTTTATATAATAAATGTTCGTAAAACTTTTTAATAAACTTATTTTGTAAAAATTCTAATAAATAAACTTTATATTTATATATTAGTTTATTTTTTTTTAATTTTTTATATTTTTGTAGTTTTGCTAACTTTTTTAAGTTATAAGCTTATTATAACTATATATTTATAAAGTTTTTAAATATAATTTTAACTTTTAAGCTTTTATTTTTTTAAAAATATAATACTTAAATGTTTTTTTTTAAAACTTTAAATTTTTTTTAACTTAGTTAGCTTAATATATTTGCTTAAATGTTTTTTTTTTTTAATATAGCATATTTTAAAGTTAAATTTAAAAAAAAAAACTATTTAATTTTTATATTATTTAGTAATTTTTTGCGTAATTATAAATTTTGTTAAGTTTTAATAATTTAAATAAATTTTAATTAGCTTTATAGTTTTTATAAAAAATAGTTTTTATTTTTTAAGTATTATAATAATTGCAAGCAATTCTTTGTTATATATAAAGTATTATAATGCTTTATTTTGTAGTGCTTTAAAGTAATAAGCTATTAAGTGCTATTTTTTGTTATTTTTTAATTGTTTTAAAACTTTTGTAATTATATTATTTAAAACATTTATTTTTAGCTTTTTTTTTTTTTATAAATTAAGTAGTTTAATTATAAAATTAAAAATAACTTTTAGTTTTAGTTCTTTAAAAGCTTTTTAAGCTTTTTTTAAAATTAAAAAGGATTTTTTTTTATATTTTTTTTTGTTATACTTTATAAAATAAAACGCCATTTTTTTAAAGTTTTAAATTAACATTTAAATATAGTTTAAAAATCTTAATGCTTATTATATATTTATAATAGTAGCTAAGTTAAATATTTTTTAGTTTTATATTATATTAATTTTTAACTATTAAATTTATATTTATTTTAAAGTAATTATAAATTTTAAAAAGTTAATTTTTTATATATACTATATATACTTTTTTGTATTAAGTTATAATTTTGTTTATTTAAGTATTTTTAATACTTAAGTTATATGTTTTTTATATTTTTTTAGTGTTTTAAAATAAATTCAAATATTATTTAAGTAAATAAACATAAACTTGTTTAAAAACTTTTATAAAATTATTATTATTATATATTAAAAGCTAGCTAATATAGTTTATAGTTTTTATAATATAACTATATACTTATATAGTTTATATATTGTTTATATAGCAGTTTTTTATTTTTTTTTTTAGCTATTTTAATAGCATAATATTTATTTAAAATATTAACTATTATAAACTATTTTGCTTAATTAATGTTTTTTTTTATAATTACTAGCAAAATAAAAAAATATTTATTTATAATAATAATTATGTTTAATAATTAATAGTTAATTATTATTTGCTATATTAGTTTTTTTTTTTTATTAATTAGTTGTTTTTTATTTTTTATTTTAAGTATTAGTACTATAAAATATTTAGCAAATAACTAAAATTCTTTTAAAAATTCTTTTGCTAGATTTTTTTAAATGTATTTTTATAAAGCGTTTGTTTTATTTAAGCTTATATAATATATTTAATAAAGCTTTAATTAATATTTTTTTTAATAGAAATATAATAGTTTTATAAGCTATATTTAAGAAGTTTTTTTTTTTTTTTTTTTTAAATAGTTTATAAAATTTATAATATACTTTTAGTATTTCGTTTAAAATTTCTTTTGTAATTTTTCTGATTTTTTTGCTTTATTTTTTACTTTTTTAATTAATAGTTTTTGCTTTTTATTAAATTAAAAAATTGCTAGTTTTTAGCTATAGTATTTCTAAAATAATATTATAATTAAATATATTAGCAATATTTAATATAATTTGTTTTTTATATTTTTATATAAATATATTAAAAAGTTTAGTTTTTTTAAATATATAACTATTATTATAGCTAAAAGTACTTTTATTAAATCTTTTAATTTTTTAGGATTTTTGTTTATATTTTTAAAGAATTTTATTTTGTTTTACTATTTTAAATAAAATTATATTAGCTTATGCTTTTAAATTAATTAAAGTATTATATTTTTTTTTTTAATATATAAGTTTAATTTTAATTTAATTTTATTAGTTATTATATTAAACTTTATATAAAGCTTTAATTTTTTTAGCTACTTGCTGCTTTTTTAATAAATGCTTATTTTATTTTTTGATTTTTTTTTATAAAATGTTTAAATATTTGTTTTATTTAATACTTTAAATGTTATTATACTTTGTTTTGTTTTTGCTTTTAAGCAAGCTTTAAATTATAATTTTTAAGCTTTTTTGCTTTTAGCAACTATTTTTTAGTATAATTATGCTTTAATTAGCTAATAATATTTATAATAATTATTTTTATATTTTTTTAAAATAGTGTTATAAATATAATTAAAATTTTTTTTAAATGTTGCAAATTTTTATAAATTTTTATAATAAATTATAGTTATAACTAATTATTTTAATTTATAAAAGTTTTATATTTTTATTTTTATAATTTTAGTAAGGTTTACTATAGGTAGTGAGGCAATTGAGCATAGAAAGTGTGATGATGTAGATTGGAAGAAGGGGGGCCCTGCAGGCAATTGCTACGCAATTGCCTTAGGCATGGGCCCCACATAGCTATCTAGCTAAGCCACCATAGCCACAAGTGGGGATACTACTGTGGCTAAACCCCATAGATATGGAGTCCCCCTTCCAGTCTGTATTAAATTTGTTTAAAAAACTAATTATTTTTTAGTTTATTAAGTAAATATTAATAGCAATAATATATTATATAATAATTTTATAATATTTTGTTATATTTTAAATTTTTTAAGCGTAAAATATTATTATTGTTTTTTATTATAGTTTTATTATAATAATAACTTTTAGTAATTAGTTAAATTATTAGTTTTAGTTTTTAAAACATATTAATTTTTGTACTAATTATTAATGCTTTTTTGTTTTGTTATATTTAAAGCAGTTTAAGCTATAAAAATATTTTGTTTATTTTTATTAGTTCTTTTTTTATAATGTTTTTTATAGCTTTTAATTTTATTTATTTTTGCTTTAAAGTTTTATAAATTTTGTTTTTTTAAGTTTATTTAGCAATTAAATATTTTACTAATTTATAATTAGTTTAATAATTATATTATTTATAATTATAGTTTTGTTTTTTTTAATATAACTTTTTTTAAGCTATATTTTAAGCTTTAATAGTTTAAAGTTTTTATAGTTTAATAAATTTATTAATTGCATTAATTTATTACTTTTTATTATTTATTACTTTTAATTAAATTATTTTTTTAAGTTATATACTAAATAACTTTAATTATTTATATAGTAAATATATTTTTTTATAATTTATTTTAATAACTATAAAGCTTTTAAATAGTATTTATTTGCTTATTTATTTTAACTTATATAAATAAAGCATTTAGTTTTATTTAATATAGCATTTTTGTTTTAATTTAAAATAATAACTTTATATTTTTGCTTTAAAAATATATTTTTTAAATTGTTTTATTGTTTTTTGTTGTTTTAAACTTTTATAATTTATATTTTTTTTTAAGTTAAAAAATCTTTTTTTTTATAGCTTTTTTTTCTGTTTTTTTTTTTAAATTAGCATTATTTTGAAAAGTATTTTTTTTTTTTATAATTATAACATTTAACTTTAGATATATTTTAAAGTTATTATTTTTAAACTTTACTGATTTGTTTAAATCTTTGTTTAATATTTTTTAAGTATTTTTTTTTTTGTTTTTTTTAGTTTTTTTAGTTTTAAAATACTAGTTAAATAATTATTAATTAATTATAATAGCTATATTAATATATATATTAATTTTTGCTAGTTTATTTCTTTTATATAATTTATTTTAAACTTAAGTTTTAAGTTTATTATAAAATAAATAAAACAATATAAGCTTAAGTAATTTTAAAATTATTATTAATTGTTTAAATTTTATAGCATAATTTATTATTACTTTTGTTTGTTTTAAGTAGTAAAATGCTTTTTTTATATGTTTTACTTTTTAAGTATTTTTAAATAGTACTTTTATTTAATTTTTAAACTTAATATAATTTTTAAAAATTTTTTTTGTTTTTAGCTTAAGGTTAATTAATTTATTAGCTTTTAAAAAATCTTTTAAAATAAATTAAAACTATTTTAGTACTTTTTTTAACAAAAATTATAAAGTAGTTATTATTTTTTAATTTTTTTTTATAATAGTAATAAAATACTATTTTAAATAAAGTTTAATATAAATTAAAAAAGCTTTTATATTTATAAATTTATTATAAAGCTTTAAAACAATAAGTTTAAAACTTTTAATATTTAACATTTTTAATATTATAAATAATTTTAATAATAAAAACAGCAGTAATAATAAAAAGTTAAGTTTTTTATTTTAAGTTATTATTTTAAGTATAGCAGTAATAAAAATAAGCGTTAAGTTTACTAATAGTAATATTAATATTAATTATAATATAATTACTTGTTTAAAGCTTTAATTTATTGTTATAATAGCAGTTATTATTACTGCTTTAATTATTATAACTAGTATTTATGCTAGTTTAAAAGTTATAACGTTTAATATTTAAGCTGCTTTTTAAGTTAAAGCAACTAGTTTACTTTGTAGTACTAGCATAAACATTAGTTTTTTTTTATTACTACTGTTTAACTTTTTTTTTTTTATTATTGCTTTTTTTTTAATAAAAATAGCTAGTAAAAGTATTAAAATTTGTTGTTTTAATACATTATTAGTTTTAAAAATTTTTAAAATCTTTAAACTTAATTTTTAACTTTTTGTTTTTAATAATATAACTTAGATTTAGTTTATTAGTTATTAAGTAAAGTTTACTTACATAATACTGTTTAGCATTTTTATTTTTTAAATATTTTTTTAGTATATTTTTAAGAGTTTATTTTGTAAATTATTTATTACTTAACTTTTTATATTAATATTTGTTTTTATATATTAAATTTTATTAATTAAAAAGTTATTAAAGTATAATAAACTTATTATATATTAATATAACAGGTTTATTTTTAAGGTTTTAATTTGCAAGTAATAATAAGATCTTTAATAGTAGTTTATTAAAGAGGTTTTTAAAGTACTTTTATTATTATGCATTAATAAAAGTCTTAAAAGTTTAAAAATAATAAATATATTAGTACTTAGCAGTTATAAAAAATTAATAGCTAAAAAGCTAAAAACTAAATAAGTAATTAAATATAAAAAGTGCATAATTATATAAACAAAAAAAAACAATAGTAATAATTTATAAATGTTGCTTTTTTTAATAAACTTAATGTTATATTGTTTTAAGTTTAAAGCTTAATAAATTTAACACTTAAGTTTGTTAAGTTTAAAGCTTAATAAACTTAACGCTTAAGTTTATTAAGTTTATATATTAAACCTTTATAGTGGTTTAAATATATATCTTTTTAACAAATAAAACTTGTTTTACGTATGCTTTTTTTATACCTGGCTTTTTAACTGGCCTAATTAGCCCATTTTGTAACAATATATAACTTAAGTATTAAAAACACTTAAACAAGCAAAATTACAACTTAATACAAAAAAATATATATAGCATACATAAAAAATCGACTTTTTAAGATTTATAATTACTTTAAAATAAATATAAATTTAACAGTTAAAAATTAATATAATATAAAACTAAAAAATATTTAATTTAGCTACTATTATAAATATATAATAAACATTAAAATTTTTAAACTATATTTAAATATTAATTTAAAACTTTGGAAAAATAGCATTTTATTTTATAAAGTATATAAAAAAAAAATATAAAAAAAAATCCTTTTTAATTTTAAAAAAAGCCTAAAAAGCTTTTAAAAAACTAAAACTAAAAATTATTTCTAACTTTATAATTAAACTACTTAATTTATAAAAAAAAAAAAAGCTAAAAATAAATGCTTTAAATAATATAATTGCAAAAGTTTTAAAACAATTAAAAAATAACAAAAAATAGCACTTAATAGCTTATTACTTTAAAACACTATAAAATGCAGCATTATAATACTTTATATATAACAAAAAACTACGTGCAATTATTATAACATTTAAAAAATAAAAACTGTTTTTTATAAAAACTATAAAGCTAATTAAAATTTGTTTAAATTATTAAAACTTAATAAAATTTATAACTACGCAAAAAATTATTAAACAATATAAAAATTAAATGGTTTTTTTTTTTAAATTTAACTTTAAAATATGCTATATTAAAAGAAAAAAAAACATTTAAGCAAACATATTAAGCTAACAAAGTCAAAAAAAATTTAAAGTTTTAAAAAAAAACATTTAAATGCTATATTCTTAAAAAAATAAAAGCTTAAAAGTTAAAATTATACTTAAAAACTTTATAAATATATAGTTATAATAAGCTTATAACTTAAAAAAATTAATAAAACTACAAAAATACAAAAAATTAAAAAAAAACAAGCTAATATATAAATGCAAAGTTTACTTACTAAAATCTTTACAAAATAAGTTTATTAAAAAGTTTTATAAATATTTATTACATAAACATTAAAAAGCAATAAAAATAATTAAACAACTATAAAAAAAATATAATTTTTTAAAACTATAAAACATAATTAAATTTATTATAAAAAAGTGCAATATTTATAATAAAGCTAAAGCAGCTTAATATAAGCTTTATAAACTGCTATAATTTATATAAATACTTAAATAAGCATAACATATTATTACTTAAGATTTTATTATAGCATTACTTTTATTAACTAATTTAATTATAAAAGTATAATATAATAAAATATAAGTTATTATTAATAAACTTACTAAATATGCTTACTTTTTACTATTTAAAGAAAATATAATAGTTAAACAACTTATATATATTTTTATATGCTAATATTTAAATAAGCATAAACTACTAAAAAAAATTGTTTTAAACTAAAATAAATTATTTATTTTTAAGTTTAAAACTAGTTTTTTTAAACTTATTAATATTAAACTAAAGTTTTTAATTGCTTATTACTTATAAATAAATAAACAAATAAAAAAACTAAACTAAATATTAAAACAATATTTATAAAGTTATATTAACTATTAATAAAACAATTAAGTAAAACTATTATTAATAGTATAAATTTTATATAATATATTAATAAACAAAAATATAAATATATTTTTATATAAAGCTATTTATAAACAGCAAATAACTATTAAAAAACAAAAAAAAACATTAATAAAAGCACTTATTATTTTAATTATAGTATTTTAAGCAAAAACTATTATAATAAAAATTAAAACGCTATAAGCTAAACTATAATTACGTTTTTAGTTTTTATAATAATAAATATTAATATACTATAATAAAAAACGAACTAAAAAACTAACCTTTAAAAAAAAAACAAAGTTTATTTACTACAATAAAAATAAAATGCAAACATTAATATTTCTTAAATTAAAATAAAACAACTAAGCAATAAATTAAAATTTAAAAAACTTAGCTTTTTTAAAATTAAAAAAGTTATTTTATTTATTAACTATAAACTATTATTACTAAAAAACATGCAAATTTACCTTATTTTTTATATTTTTTTATTAAAACTAGTATTTATTAAAACATTTATTAAAACATAACTAAAAATAAAAACAAATTAAAACATTTATAAAGTTAAAAATATATTAAATTTTTGTTAAAATAACAATAATATTAAATATTTTATTAAATAAAAAAAATATTTATATGCTAATAATACTTAAAAACCTAAAAAACACTTAAAAATTACTAAAATAATTATAAACTAGTTTTATTATTAATACTTTAATTAGCTAAAGCTAAAAAAAAAAGATTAACTTTAAATAAAACATTTAGCGCATTTTAATTAAACTTTAAAAAAACAACAAATAATAGCTATACTACTTTAATACACTATTTTTGTTTTTTAGCTATATAACGCTTTTTTATTTTAATTTGTTTAAGCTTTTTTAAATTATTTAAATTATAAGCTATAATAATAGCTATTTTTTTTTACTATAATTTTTTTTGTTGTTTAAAACAGCAGATTTTTATACTTATTTTTTTATGTTTTTTTATTAGTAAATTTAATTTATTTTTTAGCTTTTTGTGCTAAAAAATAAGGTGCTATATTTGTTTTAAAAACAAACTTTTAGCGTTGCAATTTGCTTATTTAACTGCAATATATTTAATACATTAATTAAAATTAAATTTTAATATTAAACATTTTATGCTATAATAATTGCAATAAAAACATAAAGCTATTTTAATTAATTTTAGTTTAATAAAAAAAAGCAAAGCAAAGTTTTGTTAAGCTTTTTGTTTAGAACGTAACAAACAAGGTTTCTTAAAAACTTTACTAAACATAATAAGCACAAAAAACAAAAAACAAAAAATAAAAAAAAAAACTTACAAAAAGAAAAATATAAAATTATTAAAACAACAATTATAAAAAAAAAATAATGTTATAAAATAAGCTAATTAAGCTAGTTAAAAAGCTAAATATAAAAAAAGCATGCATAAAAAAAGTTCTATTTATTAAAAAAATATATATTTAAACTACTATAAAGGTTTAATGTATAAACTTAATAAACTTAAGCGTTAAGTTTATTAAGCTTTAAACTTAATAAACTTAAGCGTTAAATTTATTAAGCTTTAAACTTAAAACAATATAATATTAAGTTTATTAAAAAAAGCAATATTTATAAATTACTACTACTGTTTTTTTTGTTTATATAATTATATACTTTTTATATTTAGTTATTTATTTAGTTTTAGTTCTTTAGCTATTAATTTTTTATAACTATTAAGCACTAATATATTTATTACTTTTAATTTCTTAAGACCTCTATTAATGCATAATAATAAAAGTACTTTAAAAACCTCCCTAATAAACTACTGTTAAAGATTTTATTATTACTTATAAATTAAGACCCTAAAAGCAAACCTGTTATATTAATATATAATAGGTCCGTTATAGCTTTTTAATATATTATTGCTTATGTTTGTTATAAAGCATAAATTATTTTAATTGTTTTTTAATAGCTTTTTTTTATGCTTTAGTTTAAAAAGCTTAACTTTTTGCACTTTTAATAAATTAAAATACTAGTAAAAAGCAAAAAAAAATGCTATTCTTTATATTATATTATTTTAAATAGCTTAGCTAAACCTTTGCAATAAGTTTAAAAAGTTTTTAAAAGCAATAAAGCTAACCTAAATAATATATATTATATTATAAATATTTATTTTTATTTTAAAAGCTATAATAGTAAACATAATTTAACAAAAAAAGTTTAGCTTTATAAACTTATTATATAACTACTATTAGTTATTAAAACGTATATTTGCATTATATTTTTAAATAAAACGCTTTATTTCAATTAAAATAAACTTTAATTTTTCAAGCTATATTATTAAAAAATAATGCGTAGCAATAAGCTTTTTTTTGCTATTTATAAAAATAATAGTTTTAAAGATTAAATATGCTATATTATGTTATGTTTTATTAATTAAAAAACTTAATTGCTAGTAATTTTTTATAATAGTACTTTTTTTTATAAAATAAATAACAAAAAATATATTAAGCTAATTAATTAAAGCATAAACAAATTGCAGTTTTTTTAAACAAGTATTTTGCTGTTAAAATTTAGCTTTAAGCAATATAAACTTTTAAGCGTTTAAGCTTAATATAGCAATATAGTTAAACTATAATATATTTTATAAAATTAACGCTTTTATATAATATATATTAAAGTATATAATTTAGAAATCTTTTTATTAATAAATTATATAAAGCTTATTAATAGTTATAAACGCAATTTTTTAGTTAAATAAAAAGTTATAAAATAAGTGAATAAAATATTTTTAAGTAGCTTATTTAAGCCTAAAAATAACATATATAAAGCGTTTTAAAGCTAACTTAGTTTATATAGCATTATTTTATTAAACAATAAAAATATATTTTTATAACTACTTATATAATATTAATTAATTTTTATTATATTATTTATTATTAATAATAAATAAATATTAAAAATTTAAGCAATTAAGTTAAACTAATTATATTTTAATTGTTTTAATAAATATAACTATAAAGTTATTATACTTTATATAATAACTAAAATAGTTTATAACATAATGCTTTTTTTATAACTAGTTTAAGCTATTAATATAGTATTACTATAATAAAATATTATATGTTAAATTAACTTAACTTATTTAGCTTTAAGCTTAAGCTTATATAATTTATTAAGTTAATAATAATTTAAAATAGCATTAATAATAGCTTATATAAAGTTATATTTTCATATATATTATTAGTTATGTTTTAATTATAGCAAGATATGCTACATAAAATACTAAATATAATTGCTAAATAAATGCTTTAATATTGCATTATTAGCTAATTTATTTAGTTTGCTAAGTTTTTTAATAAATTCTAAAAGTTTTAAAGCTATTAGTTTTTTTAAAAAGCAATTATTAATTAAACTAAAGCTAAAATTATTAAAAGTTTGCAGTTTTATAATAAAGTAAAAAAATAATACTAATTAATAAATTAACAAATAAAGCTTAACTTTTAACTGTTTAAACTTAAAATATAACAACATAATAAAATATTTTAATTATAAAGTTAGCACTAAATATAAGCATTACTATAAAAAGCCTTAAGCAATATTATAATTGTTTTTTTTAAGTTTTATTAGCAAATAATCTATAGGTATAAATAATATATATACGTATGCAAAGTAAACCTTAGCTTAAAAATTAACAAAGGTTCTTTAAACTAAAATACATAAAACGCAAGCTTTAAACCTACAAATATATTTGCATAAGCTTTTAAAAAAGGTAAGTTATGGTTTATAGTAAGCATAGCTTGCTGTTTTATGTTTATAGTTTAAAGCACCTAAGATAACTAGTAAATAATATCCCTTTAACTGCTGTTTTAACTTTAATACTTACTAAACCTAATTTTTTAACCCATATTACCCCTGCTAACATAAATAACATCATTTTTGCCTATTGTAATAAACTTTTAATCCTTTAATACTCTTTTATTAATTAGTTAAAACAAGAACTTTAATTAATATAAATATATTAATAGAAAGCGCTATTTAAGCTATATATATAGGTTAATTTTCTGCTTAAAAATTCGTTAAATAACTATGCTAAAAAACGCTGCTAAAACAAAAGTAAATAAAAGTACATACGAACTTAATGTAGCTTTTATATATACTTATATAAAACTTACAAAATTCTAACTTATGGAACTTTTAAACTGCAATTTTAAAGTTGTTAACTTATTTATTATTTCCTTTAAGCTATTTAAAGCTTTTTTTCTAGCTTAGCTTATTGCTAAATAAGTTAAATACTTTGCTAAAAGTTAAAAAAAAAAGCTACTATAGCTAAAATTGCGTGATTAGTTCTAGCATTTTATTAGTTTTTTAAAAATTTACTGTTTTTTTGCAAGCTTTATATATATTAAACTATATAAAAAAAACCGGCTAAAGAACTATTAGTTCTAGAAATTAAACTTTTGGCTAAAGTATATATTAGCGCTATTTATTAACAACAACCGGTTTTTTTTGTTATATTAGCACTTTATTTTCTAGGACTTAAAAAACGAAAATTTAGAGCTTTTATAGCTATTTTTAAAGGTTTTCGAAGTTTTTAAAATAGTTAAAAAAACTACTAAACAGCTATATATTATACCTTTAGCTATAACTATTAATAAGTTAATAGTACGGTTTATTAGCTAGTTTAAAATAACTATATATATATAAAGCAAGCTAAACTTTTTAAGCTTTAAAATATAAGTTATTATAATAGCTAGTTATATATTAAACTAAATATAGCACTTTAACTATATAAAGCTAATTAGCATACCTTATTTTTTTAAATTACTACTAGGCTATAAGCGTATAAAACCTTTACTAAACCTTTTAACGGCTAAAAAAGAGCTAAAATAGCTAAATAATACTTAATAAGTAGTTATAGCTTTACTATAAAAGCTTTTATAATAGCTATACTACTTATATTATAATAATTTCTTTGCTTTGGTTTTATTGCTAGTTTATTTGCGAGACTATATAAGAATTAAAATAACTATTATAGCTTATATAAAGTCTAGAATTTATAAGCCTTTTGTTAACCTTTATATAAAAAACGCTACTAAAGACTAAGTGCTTTAAAATTTTATATAAACTATAGCTACGGCTAATAGCAATATATAATAATTTATGTATAAAGGTAATATTGTTATATTGTTTTTTTTAACTGTTTATTTTAGCTTTAAAAACTATATTACTTGTTATTATTATAAGCTATATATAAAAACTACAAAAGCTGTTTTTAAAGACTTTTTAGCTTTAAAAGTAATTTTGCTTGCTATTATAAATAATTTATTTTAGGTGCTTTAAACTAAAAATATAAAATAACAAGCTACGCTTGCTATAAGCTATAACTTACCTTTTTTAAAAGCTTGTGCAAATATATTTATAAGTTTAAAGCCTGCGTTTTATGTATTTTAGTTTAAAAAACCTTTGTTAATTTTTAAGCTAAAGTTTACTTTATATACATATATATATTACTTATACTTATAAATTATTTGCTAATAAAACTTAAAAAAAACAATTATAATATTGCTTAAAGCTTTTTATAATAATGTTTATATTTAGCGCTAATTTTATAATTAAGATATTTTATTATATTGTTATATTTTAAGCTTAAACGGTTAAAAGTTAAGCTTTATTTGTTAATTTATTAACTAGTGTTATTTTTTTACTTTACTATAAAACTGCAGACATTTAATAATTTTAGCTTTAGCTTAATTAATAGTTACTTTTTAAAAAAACTAATAGCTTTAAAACTTTTAAAATTTATTAGAAAACTTAGCAAACTAAATAAACTAGCTAGTAATATAGTATTAAAGCATTTATTTAGTAATTATATTTAATATTTTATATAGTATATTTTGCTGCAATTAAAACATAACTAATAACGCATATTAAAATATAACTTTATATAAGCTATTATTAGTACTATTTTAAATTATTATTAATTTAATAAATTATGTAAGCTTAAGCTTAAAGTTAAGCAAGTTAAGTTAATTTAACATATAATATTTTGTTATAATAATATTATACTAATAACTTAAACTAGTTATAAAAAAAGCATTATGTTATAAATTATTTTAGTTATTATATAAAATATAATAACTTTATAGTTATGCTTATTAAAACAATTAAAATATAATTAGTTTAACTTAATTGCTTAAATTTTTAACACTTGTTTATTATTAATAATAAATAATATAATAAAAGTTAGTTAGTATTATATAAGTAGTTATAAAAATATGTTTTTACTATTTAATAAAATAATGCTATATAAGCTAAATTAGCTTTAAAACGCTTTATATATATTATTTTTAAGCTTAAATAAGCTACTTAAAAATACTTTATTAATTTATTTTATAACTCTTTGTTTAACTAAAGAATTACGTGTATAGTTATTAATAAGCTTTATATAATTTATTAATAAAAAGATTTTTAAATTGCATACTTTAATATATATTATATAAAAGCGTTAGTTCTATAAAATATACTATAGTTTAATTATATTATTATATTAAGCTTAAATGCTTAAAAGTTTATATTGCTTAAAGCTAGATTTTAATAGCAAAATACCTGTTTAAAAAAACTATAATTTATTTATACTTTAGTTAATTAGCTTAATATATTCTTTGTTATTTATTTTATAAAAAAAAATACTATTATAAAAAATTATTAGTAATTAAGTTTTTTAATTAATAAAACATAGCATAATATAGCATATTTAATTTTTAAAACTATTATTTTTATAAATAGCAAAAAAAAGCTTATTATTATGCGCTATTTTTTAATAATATAGCTTTAAAAGTTAAAGTTTACTTTAATTAAAATAAAGCGCTTTGTTTAAAAATATAATGTAAATATATGTTTTAATAATTAATAGTAGTTATATAACAAGTTTATAAAGCTAAACTTTTTTTATTAAATTATGCTTGCTATTATAGCTTTTAAAATAAAAATAAATATTTATAATATAACGCATATTATTTAGTTTAGCTTTATTGCTTTTAAAAACCTTTTAAACTTGTTATAAAAGTTTAGCTAAGCTATTTAAAATAGTATAACATAAAAAATAGTATTTTTTTTTGCTTTTTATTAATATTTCGATTTACTAAAAGCGCAAAAAGTTAAGCTTTTTAAACTAAAACGTAAAAAAAAGTTATTAAAAAATAATTAAAATAATTTATGCTTTATAATAAACATAAGCAATAATATGTTAAAAAGTTTAACGTTTATTTATATGTAGTTTATATTATTAAACTACTAATTAATTATAATTAATAAACTTAAAAATAAAAATAGTTTAATAGTTAACTTTAAATTAAAATAATTTAAGTTAGTTAAGCTTACTAAGTAAACTAAAGCTAAACTAAAGTTTAAAAATAAGCTATAAACTATTTAGCTAAGCATATATAAGTTTATAAATATAAAATGCTTTAAAAAATATGCTTTATAGTTTTTATAATAGCTAAATAATAAAAATATTAAAAAGCAAAAAAATATATAATAAAAAGTATACTATAACTTATATTATTATAATTTTAGTTAATTATTAAAGTTATTGCTAAAAATATGCTAGCAGTTTACGCTTTAAAAAAAAACTATTTTTTAGTTTTTATAGCAAAAATTCTAGAAATTTTGCGTAAAACATTTTGCAGATTTATATTAATACTTAAATTTTGCTATTAATAACATAGTAAAATATTTTATGCTAAAAAAAGTTTAATAATATATTATTATTATATTTAATAAAGTAATTAATATAAATATTATATTTTTTTTAGTTTATAATGCTATAAAAATATTTAAATAAAATAAATAAAAAAAATATAGCTATGTTTTATATACTAAGCTTTTTATAATATATTAGTATGCTTTTAATAAGTATATTAAGCATTTTATAAACAAAGCATAAATTAAAAATATTACTAAAAATATACCTTGTTTAACTTTAAAATTAATACTAAAAATACAAACAAAGCAGCAGTTAAATATTTATTAAACGCTTAATATATAGTTAAACTAATTAGCTTTATGCTTAATAATAGTTATAACTTTTGTTTTATTGTTTTTAATAAAACTAACTATAATTATATTACTTTTAAATGCTTTTTTTATATATATAAATATATTGCTAGCTATAAATTTACTAATATAATTTAAACTATTAAAGCATAATAAAAAATTACTAGCAAATAGTAATTTTAAAAAGCTAAAAAAAAAGCAAAAAAAATAAAACATATATAATATTTTATGCTAATTTATATTTAGCTATAGTTCTTTAGTTTTTTTTTCTTTTTTTTTTGCTTTTTTATAATTAAAAGTATATAACTACTATTTTTTATTACTTTTAACAAATAGCTTATTTTTGTTAGCTAAACTTAGTATATTTTACTATATTAAAACTTTAATTAATTAAATAACTTTAATATTAAACTTATTAATTTTAATATTAATAAATTATTGTTTTTTTTTTATTAATAGATTTAATATATTAAAAAAATTATATAATGTAATATAACTATTAGTACGTTTTTTAGTATTACTATTAATATATATTTTGCAAGCATATTTAATAATATTTTAATTAATAAAAAAAAAAGTATACTGCTTATTTTAATATGTTTAAAAAAACTATTTTATACTATTATAAATTAAAGTAATATAAAAGCTTATAATAGCTAATTAATTAAATATAACAAAAATATTCTGCATAAAGTTTTTGTTATTTTTTATATTAATTATAAAAGTATTATTAATATGCTTTAAAGCTAAATTAATAGTTTTTTATTTGCTTTTAGTTATAATATATTAAATAAAGCTTAACTGCAATATTTTTATTGCAAGTTTTAGTTTTATAACATTAAAATAAAATAACTAAGCAAAATATAATATTTTTAGTTTATAATTATTAAACTTTTTTTTATAAAAAAAAATAAAAAAATAAAAAATAATTTAATATAGCACTTTATAATTATTAAGCTAAACTATTATAATTATTATAAATAAATATTTTATAATATTTATACATTAGTAATAGTTTTAAAACTTAATATTAATTAATTTGCTTTTGTTTTAAATATATTCTTTTGTTTAATTTATATATTTTAACTATTAAAACTATAAAGCTATAATTTTTTGCTTAAGTAATATAAGATTTATGCTTTTTAATGCTATTTAAATATAATTTAGTTAAACTTTATTAAAAAATAATATACTAAATTTAACTAAATTATAAATTAAAAACGCTAAAATATAAATATAAAACTTATTATGTAGTAATAATAAAGCTTAATAGTATTAAACCTTATTTTTTTTAATATGCTATTTATAGCTAAAAAATTGCATGTTATATTTTATAAAAAGATCTTAAAAAGTTTAAAAAATTAATTAAATAAAATTTAGCGCAATATAAAAAAAAGCTAATATAAAAAGCATTTATTATTTATAGTTATATATATTGCTTGCTTTTATTTAAGTAGCTATTATAACTTAAATAAAAAATGTAGTTTTTTAATTTTTATATATTATTATAAGTTATTTATTATAGTTTTAATAATTTAAAATAATATAAAATAAAGTATTATAAACTTAATATATTTTAAAGATTTTTTTTTATTTTTATAAATAGCAAAAGTTTATAAAATATAGCTAACGTTATTTTGCGGTTATATAATGTTTAAAAATAAAGCAAACCTTTTTAAATATAATAATTTAAATAAAAAATAAACAGTATAAATTAATAAATAATTAATTGCTTTATTTATATAAACTAAAGTTAACATTAAGTAAAAAAAAAGCTATTTTTTTTAAAAAGAAATAGTAATATGCTATTATAACTATATAAATAAGCTAAGCATGTTTAAACTAGTAACTATAAAACAATTAGTTAAATTTTATATAATATTTTTATAACTTATGTTAAAATTTTAAATATTATTTTTAAAGTTAAAATTATTATATATAAATATAATACTTAAGTTATAAATAATATGCTTTAAATTAAGCTATATATTTATTAATTTAAGTATTAAAATATTAATTAATTAGCTATTACATATATAACTTTATTTAGCTATTTTATTTAGCTATTTTAAAATAAACTTATAATTAATATATACTTTAAATTAAGCAAAAGTATTAATTATTTAAGTTTATATTTTATTACTATAAAAATAAATGTTAATAAATTATTATAAAAAATTGCTTATTAAAAGTACATATATATTTAATAATAAAGCTATAATTATATATGCTTTAATAATATAAAAAAACAGTATATTAGCTTTAGTTACGTTATAAAATTTATATTTAGTTTATTAATTCGTAAAAATACTTAGAAAAAAAGCAGTAAAACATAAAAATATGTTTTAGATTTAAAACTAAAAAAAACAAAATAACTTTTTAATTTATTATATATTATAAACATTTTTAACTTAATAAAGCTTTTTATTAAAAGCTTTAAATGCTTTAAAATTAAATTTAATAAAAGTTAGTTATTTAAATAAAATAAAAAGCTTATTTTAAAATGTAAAAATGTTAGCAATATTATAATTTGTATTATTTTCTTTAAATTTTATTTAAATATTAGTTTTTTAAAAATGTTATTAAACTTTAAAGTTTTTTAATATATTAATTATTTTGTGCATTTATAGCTTTAACTAATTATTAGTTATAGTTTATAATAAAAGCTATTTTTTTAAAAACTAACAAAAATTATAGCTTTAATTATAATTATAATGCTAATACTTTTATATGTTTATTGCAATTTATTATTAGCGTATAAAATTAGATTTTTTGTTTAAATTATTGTTTTTATAATTAGAATTATTTTTAAAGTTAAAAGCAATAAAAGTAATATTAAAAAAATTAGTTAATTTAAATATAAAAAGTAGCATAAATGCTAATATAATAAACTATATAAACAAATAAAGTAATTATAAAAAAAACAATAATAAAAAAAACAATATTTTAGTTAAAAATTTTATAATATATAATATAATAAAAACAAAGCGTTAAAAAAATATAAAAAAAATATAACTATATATAAAATATAATAATTAATTAATTAAGTATAACTTTAAATAAATTTAAAGTTATTATATAAATAAATTATAGTTTGTTATTTTTTAAATAAAAACGTAAGCAAAAAAATCAACATAATTGCTTTAAACTAAAATTTTAAGTTTATGTTAAAAAAAGTAAAAAAAGTTATAATTAATAAAAAAATAATATAACTAAAAAAGTATAAACATAAAAACTATTTTAGTTTAAAGCACTTAAAATAATAAATAATTATAATTTTTATAAAGCTAGTATTAATTTTATTAATTAATTAATGTTATATAATAACTAAAGTTACTAAATTTATAAAAGCTAAAAAAACTGCTTATTTTTTTAGTTTATTTTAAAAATAGCTTTAATAAATAGCTTTTTATTGCAAAAAAAAGCTAAATTTATAGTTTAAAAGCCGTATAAAAACTAAACCTAATAAAAAAAAGTTATACTAATGGCTATTTTTAAAAAATATGGCGTTTTATTAAAAACTAGCACTAAAGGCTATTTTAAGCTTAATACTTTTAAAAAACGACCTTTTAAACACTAATTAATTAAGCAAAGCAAAAAAAGCAATTATAAAGCTTATAAAAGCTATATAATTTACTCTTAAAAACATATAGTTTTAAGTAAAATAGCTAAAAATAGTTAATATAACTAAAGGCATTAATTAATATATAGCTATAATAACTATAATATAGCTTTATATAACAATAGTTATTATAATAACATTTAGCATAAGCAAAATTAAGTGAAGAAATTTATACCTTATACGTAGTTAATTTTAATTAGTTATTACCCTTACTAGCAAAGTATTAAAGTTAAAACAGCAATTAAAGGGATAAGTAGTAGTATAAAACAAGTGGGGCAGCCTAGTATATACTGTGTCCTCCGCTAATACTAGCAAAGTAGGCATCATTAGGTATCCGCTTAATACTAAGTTAAATAGCAAGCAGTCATCGTAAGGGAAAATTATATATACTATTCTTCCCACAATTATAGAAAATTAGCTTAAAAAATACTAAGCTAGAAATATCGAGAATTGAGTAAAGATTTTATCAGACTTGGCTAAGTTAATCGATATGGCAAGTTGACAACCTGTAGATGACGTATGGCTGAAACTTGCGGCTTCACAGGAGATGGTACGGAGCCAGGGCTCAAATGTGTGAAGTGGCCCTCCGGCCACGGGTAGACTACCCGAGCTTATTAAATGGAGATTTCTATACATAAACTCGGCTACCGAATGTTCCTAATGGCTGGATGACTTAGCGCGCGCTCAGTGCATCGGCCGAACACTCACGGCTTTAGATATGAATAATCCATCCAAAGCCGAGATACAGAGTATTTCCTTATTTCAATGAATGTTTAGCTGTCTATTTCCAGCTTCGGATACGACATATCAACTGTCCATATCACTTCCGAAGGCCAATAGCACCGTATATTTCGACAGACACGTGTCGAATTCCAGCCCTGTAGCCGGATCGCTTCCGAGAGGTCATACGGACACCGTGCACCCCGGATGATTCTCGTAATCTGAGTATATTTTCTATATGCTGCCGAGTTAAAGCCATTTTGATACCGATACATGGATATTCCGAACCTCAATTATTGGCTCGCTTGATCTAATAGCTACATAAGGACTCTGCATCTTAGTTACATAGGTGGTGATGGTGCGACAGAGATGCGTTGTCGGGTATCTAAAGGTGGCTGCTTACGTGATATTCAAGGCTCTGTTTGTGAGGTTTGAGAACTGACGCGGATCGGGCGGAAGAGAGTTGATAACTATCGGGTGGCTTTAGGATGGACAAATGAAGGCTGGCTAGCTAATAGATGCAGTGAATCCCATCCTTGTATTGGGGTTACACGACGCAAGAGCTCTTTATACCGACTCGCCCCGCATCAATCACATCATTAGAATTTCTTCCGGCATTTCTTGGGGTAGAATGTGCAAAATGTGTACAGAAATGATACCGTGTTCCATGAAATTTAATTGGCTATCTCTTCTTGAAATTGCTCACAATACACAGCCCGAAATCAATTCCTCCCAAGGCTATATGCAGCTAATAACAATATCTGTAGGACTTGAGAACTAGCGCATGAATGTGGGCGCATCAGCCTCGATCTAAAGCCTATTACAATTGACCTCTCAAACAGGCCCTAGGACCTTATCAACTGTGACCTTCACATGTGATTTAATCATGGCATTACCACAATCCTTCCATGTCACTGTCGTGGGGTCCGTGGCGTACAAGCTCATGTCGAAACCAGTAAAGAAGTTCGCAAAAGTGAGATATGACTCCATCCAAGCAACACTATCGGTGAACACACCGCGTTAGTCTTTGGCTATGAAATCATCGCGAGTAAAAGGCACACGGAGGATGATCTTACTTTAAGCCAATGCAGGACCTGCTACCCTTGCCGAATACGACCAACCAGTTGTCCAGGTTCTCATCCCCTAGCCAGCGTTCAGGAATAAACTCTTCCGGGTTAGGGAAGAGATCTGCGTTATCGTGCACCGAGCGAATTGCTATCGAAACCGTCGCACCCTCAGGAATGTAGTGACCGGCCCAAGTAACGCCTCCCTTCGGCACAAGGCGCGGGATGGTCCCCGGCACAGGTGAAGAAAGACGGAGCGATTCCTTAATAACAGCTTTCTAGTTCGTGTGGCGGTCAGTTGGTCCGCAGCCTAGTAGGATAATCAAGTTATACAAGAAAAAAAAATCATTGACGTACCAGATATGGCAGATCTCTCACTTGCTTGTATTCTAAGAGCCCACTCTCGTTACGAGGTACTGACGCAAGCTCGAGCCTGAGCTTCTCGAGCTTTTCGGGTTGCCGAAGTAGGTAGTATGTACCCATACTCATCGTGTAAGAAGTCGTGTGGGTGCCAGCGAAAGCGAAACTGTACGTCTCGTCCTCTACAGCTTGGTGTGTAAGTGGCGGGCCGCCATCGTCGGGCCGCAGGAGCAGGTCAATCACCGTATTGCGGCCGTCGTCAGCTTTGTTAATACCCTCCTCATGTTCCTTAGCTCGCTCCTTAATCCAACTTCGGATGTTCTGCGAAGGTAACTGATATCAGCGCTAAACGTGACCAAAAACTTTGAGAACTCACTAACCCTACGAAACTCGAATTCCCCTGGAATCAGTTTCTCGGCGATGCTAGGGGGTATGCTCGATGCGAGCCAAATCAAAATGGGGAAGTGCTTGAGCAGAAAGAAACTCTCTGAAAAAGTGCGTAGAGTAGCCAAGAACGGTGGCTCTTCTTCTTTCGCTTCAATTAGATTCAGCGAGCGGTCACACAGAACCCTCATGATAGTATCGATGGTGATGCCGGTGTACAGACGCTGGATGTCGAGCGGCTTTTTTGCGTCATGATGCTCGTGTGCCTTGCGTAGGGCATTTTCCACTACTTCCAAGACAATGTGGGATAGCGCCTCCATGGAGGGGACGGAGAAGAGGTTGTTTATCATCTTGCGACGACGCTTGTGATAGTCAACATTAACGATAGCTGGCAACGCCTCAGCAATTCCGCCAGAGGTCTGGAAGAACGCGGGGTCCTTCGTGTACTTCGAGCCCGATGAGTAGACTCTGCAGATGCCCGTCAGTATTTGTGCATATCAGAAAATAGAGAAACTGTGGTGTGCCTATACTTACTCGTGGAAGAACTCAGGGTCGTTGACGTGCACCCGATCAGGGCTAACACGAACGACGGGCCCTAAATCAAGGTCAACACTTCTGTAGAGTGTATAACGTACGACCGTATTGAATAGATGTACTCACCATACTTCGCGTGTATTCGAGGATAGTCTTTCACATAGTTGCCCCCCAGGATAACATCTTGGTAGAATTCGTACCAGTAGGATGCCCCAGCGTACCATGGGCCGGGGATTTTGCTGAGAGGATGAAACCACAACCGCTGAACCATCACGGCAAGCCAATAGAGTGTGAATGATGCAATGCCAGCAACGGCCCACCCACTAAGGGTGGTTGGCAGAGAAGAGATAAGACCCATTGCACAATAAAGCAGTGTGACCCTAGTATGAAAGTGCAATGCAATGTGAGAACCTACATATACACTCCAACTGCTACACAACACCCAACAGTATATATCGCAGCTACCATTGTATTACCAAATCATACAACAGGAGATTCCGCTTATACATGTCCTTGTTGGTTTTTCTCATCAAGACAAGACATGTGTTCGTCCCGACCCGAACCGGGATAGTGGCCGTGGTATATCGGCACCCACTATATCTACATATTGCCTATTTAGGCAATCCCCTGTTGGGACATCGTCTTCTGTAGGGTCGGGCCGGGATTGACGCCGGGATTGACCGGGCGGCTCTCAACAGCCGTAGGAAGTAATCGATAAAAGATATGCTTAACTGTCTTATTAAATAACACTGTGAAGTGCTGGGTCCACTCTGCTATCTCCAGCAAAGCCCGTTAAGTCCGCCAATAGCCAATAGCCCATTCTGTCGAGCCTCCCTAGGTACTTATACGATAGGCGCCCGAAGGGGTAATCCCCTCGTGCACGTAGCATCTTTGCAGTATTGTCATCCTAGCAACCACCTGATATACGTGTATCTCCCTCCTACACCTTGTCATCAAGAGCTTAAGTCTTAGTCTTAGTCCAATAGTGCACATAGCATCACGGGGTTGGATTTCCACTACGCCCGGATTATTCACACGGCTGTTAGCAGAGACAGAGGACTATTCCCACCATGGCTACCGCACACATCTACAACCTCCCGGCAGACGCAGTCTGGTTCAGTGCGTACAAGAATACCCCCTCGCTGACACGGCCCCAACGATGCCTCCAAATTAACCCAAAGCCCGACAGTTACCGGCTCATCGTCGGGCATAGGCCGAGCTCTTGCCGAGCAGATCGCCGCCCATCCCACACAAAGGCTTGTAGCCACGGCACGGAATTCTTCTAGACTGGATTTTCTAAAACCGTCAGAGCGGGTGCACATAGTTGATCTCGACGTGGCGGTAGAAACTGCCATCGATGCAGCGGTTGACTCCGCTCTGGCTAAATTCGGTCGCATTGACGTCATGGTCAACAATGCCGGCTACGGTTTGATGGGAGACACCGAGTCGGCACTGAAGCCCGAGGGCCAAGCCAAAGCCCGCAAACAGGTCGAAACCAACCTGTGGGGAACTACGAGGCTCACGCTGCATGCCGTCCGGGTTTTCCGCGATGAGAATCCCAAGAGCGGGCAGCAAGGCGGCGTGGTCCTCAACGTGACGTCGCTAGGAGGCTTCGCCGGCTTCCCTGGCACAGCCTTCTACCACGCAGCCAAGTTCGGCGTGGAGGGTTTCACCGAAGGCATGAGCAAGGAGGTTCGGCCCGACTGGAACATCCATTTCTGCCTCATCGAGCCGGGCGGCACCAGCACCAACTTCGCCAGCTCAAGCAGCATGGATTGGTTTGCGCCTCACCCCGCCTACGTGGCGGCCGACACCCCTGCGAGACTCCTCGAAGGCTACGTCAAGGATCCCGCTATGCAGAAGACGTGGACGCCGGCTAGCAGGGTTGCCGGTGCCATGTACCAGGTTGTTGCGCTGGCAAAGTCCAAGCCTATCCCCATGAGACTGCCTCTGACCGCAGGAGCATGGAACGTCGTAAAGAATGAGGTCGCTGCTGTAAACAAGGAATTGGAGGAGGTCAAGGAACTTAGTCTCTCAGTCGAGCTCGACGACGCGAACAAGGCGGGGGATTTCTTAATGAAAAACTACTAGTCAGGTTGAATAGATCTATCGGGGTTCGACTGCAAGGATCTATCTAGCTTTTTGAGGAGGTGACAAAAGGGGTCATAGTTCAGATTTCTGATTGAACAACTTTACATCAACCGGAATATTTAGATATAGATCTAGTGTGAAATCACTTTGCTTGTTGAAAATGCCGCAGAAGTAAAATATGGAAAGTTTGTTTTAATAGAAGTCTGGGATGGTTTAGTATAATGGCCCGTGGGTATATATGGATCGTTGATAGCCACAGAGTAACACCGGCGTCTTCTCACTCGATCAAACTTAGAATATCATTTCATTTTGTTCATCTAGGTAGATATGCCTTATCCTCTTGTCTCGAAACTCGCACATGAAGCTTCTGGCAACAGTCGGTTCTGTCTACATACCTTAGGTATGCCCATTTTAGGGGAATTGTAAGTGCTCAACAGCCACTTGGCTAAAATACGGGGCTCTGGAGGGGTTTCCTAAGGAGTAAGGTAGGTAGTTTTTAGACATACATACAAAATTGAAGTTTTCACTATGTTCTTTCTGACTCTCACCGAGTCTAAGGAGGATACAAAAGGTAGGGTGCAGAGACGTATTGCCTTACGGAGCCACGTCACTTATATCTGAAGAAGGTAGTCCCTAAAGTTGAAGGAATGCATAGCTATACCAGTTTTGGTAGTGTCCTTTCGGGATAGGAGTGCAGTCCTCACAAAACGGAAAAGGGCAAGCCACTAATTAGGAAATCGCCATGTCATACGAGTGCTTAGCTCTGCAACATAACAATTCGATAATTTGTAACAGATATATCAACGATTGTCTGATACAAATCTAATATGAATATTTTGAAGCATACAACCCCGCAGTAACACGTGCAAGATTTCGGATTACCTCTTGCAAAGCTGACGCTATACGTCGGATTGTGATTTTCTACACCGGGGCCACTTGCACAGGAGCGGACTATGTCTCGATTGCTGCCGACCGTTTTGAAGATCCACGATGTAGCCTCATCTTCGGAAGTGGGCTGGAAACCTGTCATCTCTATCTTATTGAGCCTTGTATGTAAGCCATGTATAAGAGGATAACCCTGCTCAAGCATTAACATGTCATCATAGATACTGACTCGCTTCATCGCGGTCTGGTCTTACAATCTCTGGTTTCATCCTCTAGCTGAGTTTCCAGGGCCATTTCTTGGTCGAGCATCTCTCGTGAGCTACACCCAATAACCCGCGAGTCTGGTCAGCGGAGACAAAGTACTGATAAGCCCAAGCTCTACCGGTTTCTGAATACATCTAAGGGCAAATTCCATGTTGCCGTTACTGAAGCACATCGAAAATATGGTATTGACTTAACCACCCCCTTTCTATAATACCATGACAGAAATTAATGTGAAAGCACAGGCCCAATCGTTCGTGTGGCGCCCAATGAACTCTCGTTCGCGAGCGTCGAGTCCTGGAAGGCGATATATGGCCATCCACTGCCCGGCAAGCAGATTGCACCGAAAGGGCCATTCTATGAAGTCTTCGCGGCAGGCTTCAATAGCAAATGCGTGGGTAGCGAGCGGGATGCGAAGAAGCACAGCGCCATGCGTAAAATGCTGAACCCGGCTTTCTCGCAGCGTGGGCTCCTAGAGCAGGAAGAAATCATTTCAGGTGTCATAAACAAGTTTGTCAGAATTATCGGTGAGAGGGCCGGTCCGGGTTCTGAAGGGATCAATATGACCCGGTGGTTTGAGATGAATTCGTTCGATATACTTGGCGAAATGGCCTTCGGAGAGAGCTTTCACAGTCTTGATACGGGTAGGTCTGTCGTCCCTTATTCATGAACAACCATACTAATACATAATGCTAGGCAATTTACACTTTTGGGCAGCTATTGTCCTAGAACATTTATATTTTATCACGTTGATCGATAATCTGCGGCGAATAGGTTGGCTGGCTAAAATATTTGGCCTGCTGATCCCGGCATCGCTCCTAACAAGAAATAAAAACTCAAGCTTCAGCCGTCAACAGGTTGAAAAGTAAGTGTAGAATTTAACTCCTTCGACGAAATGTGTGCCAAGGTTTAACGTTTCTTACAATAGGCGATTGGCTATGCAAGACTCCCGGAACGACTTTGTCAGCTTGCTTGTCGAAAAGGTCCGAGCTGGTGAGGTTGGCAAAGAGGAAATGACTGCTCACGTCTCGACACTGGCGTACGTACTACCCAACGACGTCAACCACATGGGCACGAGATTTCGCTAACTCCATCACTGATCAAACAGAATTGCCGGTGGTGAGACCGTAGCAACTACGTTATCCGCTCTAACCTGCTTCTTGACTCAGAACCCTGACAAGCTTCAACGTCTAGCTACCGAGGTCCGTGCCGCTTTCAAATCCGTCGATGACATAGATGCGACAGCGGCCCAACAGTTGCCGTATCTCCAAGCTGTTCTAAACGAGGGCCTCAGGTTATTTCCCCCAGCGACTGGCGGCGCACCGCGGGTCTCGCCAGGGTTTGAGCTACACGGGCATTACATCCCAGCAGGCGTGAGTATCTCTACTTCCTATCTCCTGAAAGACGTTTATCAGGGATTTCTCGCTCTTGGATAGGCCAGTACGCTTACCAGACTGTATCTATAGACCGAGATCAACGCCAGTCCCTGGACTATCACACACGACGTGAAATACTTCTCAGATCCTTGGAAATTTAAGCCTGAGCGTTGGCTAGATCCCAACTCAACGGATGTCAAGGATGCGAGTCGGCCGTTCTTATTAGGCCCCCGGGACTGTTTAGGCCGCAAGTAAGTAAACTTAGCCCAGCATGATCTTGGCTATAGGCTAATGACGTTACTTGAAGTTTCGCTTGGATGGAGTTGAACCTGGTTTTAGCCAAGATCGTTTGGTTATACGACATGGAGCTCGTGACTAAAGATATTGACTGGCTTCGTGATAGCAAGGTACATGTACTGTGGTGGAAGCCAAAGCTACTTGTACGGTATCATAAGGCATCTCACTGAGATAGCCTGAATGTAACAATGTTCTACCTCATCTTCGTATCTTTTGTTATCTTGTCCGTAGACTCAGCCACTCGAGTTCGCTAGTCTATCGATCTTTTTGGTTATAAATGCTAGGCCAGGGGCAATTACCACTTTCTCATCCTAGTCCAACTCAGGGATATTAGACAGATGTATTTGCACGGGCAGAATCTGATAATAGTTAAGCCTACATGATTAGACTAAACAAGGAATGTACTACAGAAAAAAAAACGGTATCCAAAAGGAGGGTTGCAGCCGTGCTAGACAGTCGTTGTCAATTCAATCTGGACCGGAGAGTAGCTGTTGCTCCGATCTAGAAGTTTCCCTATGGATGGCGGAAACAGGTTTCAGTAAGGTATAGATTTAGTAACAACATAGTAAATTTGTTCTTATATGTTGATATTAGATGCACAGTGCTGCATTAGGGAAAGGTCATACGCAACTAAAGCCTGATATATTATGTAGCTGGGCCCTTACCTATATACTCTCTACCTACCGGCGGCCTAGTCGTAACACAACCCCTTGATAGACCTCGGTGAGCTAGGATCTAAGATTGTCTTGGAAAGGCTAGTGGTACCTGCCATGGTGTCCGAGAAGTGTAAATATGGTATCATTCCTAGCAATGAGAGTGATAACTTTGTAGGTACCCCAATTAATGAACTAGGTCAAGAAAAAACAATCAGACAGCACTCGAGCCGAATGATATTTCATCACCCCTAATAACACGGAAAAGTAGAGAAAGTACTAAACTACTGATATGTCTTGTACAACCCTGATGATACAGCCTGATCAGACCCCAGCTAAAGTAGCTAAACAGTAGAAAATGGGTAGTTAATCTAAATATCTCCATCCCAGTTGGGTCAAGGATTGATATTCCCCCGTTGAGGTCGGTTCAGCGCTTCGAAGTCAACCCCGTCAAGCAGCTGGAATCCTTTTGGCAACGCAACTAACTCATTCATGCCACATTTGGAACAAGAAAAAAAATATGTGTTGCCTATTTCAAGGTAACCCCTTTCCCTGCATTAATTGGAGTGTGGTCAGGATCTAGATCAACCTTTAGTGTTGTCTAACAGATCATACAACCATATCAACATTCCAGGCGTGCATTGACCTCGTTCAAGATTTTTTAGAAAATAACAAAGCCGCAACGCCGCAACGCCGCAACGCCGCAACGCCGCAACACCGCAATACCGCAATACCGCAATACCGCAACACCGCAGCGGATCTCCCGCCTCGTGTGCTGGAGGACGGACTTGATATATGGGATTATTTATTTGAAACCCGTGTCGAAAAGGCATTCGGGATAGCTATACCCGACGCAACGCCTCGCTAAACCGCTTACCAATTCCGTGGAACTGAGAGCAACGTGAAGAACCAGCAGATTGCCAACGGTTCGACTTTCTGTGTTTTGATAAAACGTTCTTATTTTCTGCTTACTGTTGTTATGTGTTCAAATTAGGCTTAAAGCGCCTAGCATTATGCAGGTACGGCTAGGATAGTCTAGAGTCAGTTATTAGAGGGACCTTCTCTCAACCTCCTTATGCTTAATTTAGTCGCTTTACTTTGGTCAATAAATCAGCTTCGGGTTTTTTTTATTCCGATCTCGTTTCGTTTGGGTAGTGTGTATATACTGCGTACGTTACGTTGCAGTGGCCGCAAATTTCAATGACACTTGACGCTTAGCTTCAACTTGGAGGCATGAGCCAACTTATCGTACTAGTCTTTAGTGAGAGACTTACATGTATTAACTAGGTGTGAGTTTCACAGCAATTAGTACAAAAAAATCACATAATAATATCTACAAGTCATCGGCTAGAACTCTCTGAAGTTTTTAGAATACTAAATACTGAAAATCAAGGTATAAGTGTTGCGGCACAGCGCCGGTATTGAAGTTTTGCGGCGATCAACCATGTCCGGGATTCGGACCCTTTTTCTTGCAGCGCTATTGCAAGCGGATCCGATTGCGAGGTGCCGGAGTAGGCATTCATCCGGGTGATACTGTGGAATCTATTGGAAGTCTTACTAATAACACTCGATAAGTTGAGGAACTATGAAACCCCTTAGATTGTCTAGTATATTACTAATATCGCTAGATAAGTTGAGGCATTATGGAACCTTTAGATTGTCTAGTAGGCATCTAGTCCAGATAGCTGGTCAACAATTAGGAGATACAAATAGAGAAGATCGCTGCCTCTCCGACTGAAATCAGTCTGGCTTGGCGATTGTCTCATTATACATAGATATACCTTGAAGTCAAGCTCGGCTTAAACGCTCGCCCCAAACCTTCAAGATGGCCAGCACTATGAAAGCAGTCGGTACAGTGAACCCCGCCCCCTCCATCCAAAAACACGAGATGACCTCATTTGAAATCCACCCCCACCACACTATCTTATCACTCCATCGTGAACAACCTTGAGGGCATGGGAGGGAAAATTTTAATCCATACCTAAGTAGTAATGCCACTAACGCGACGATGATGATGCAGACATCAGAGGCGGCACAGGCCCAGCCAGCGCCCTCTTCATAAACGCAGAAGCGCCGCGGCCGACGCCAAAGGAAGGCGAGGTGCTCGTGCGCGTCAAGGCCTTCGGGCTCAACCGAATGGACCTGCTGCAGCGCGAGGGGCGGTATCCGCTGCCTCCGCAGGCGCCAGCGACGCTGGGCGTGGAGTTCAGCGGGACGATAGCGAGCGTCGGGCCTCCTCTCCCCTCCTCCTCTTCCACAAACACAGAAGAGGAAACCCCACTGCGCGAAGGCGACGCGGTCTTCGGCCTGGCCTACGGCGGTGCCTACGCCGAGTACATCGCGGTGGACGCGCGCATGGTGCTGCGCAAGCCCGGGTTCCTGTCGTGGGAGACGGCGGCGGGGATCCCCGAGACGTTCATGACGGCGACGCAGGCGCTGCACCTCGTGGGCGAGTTCGCCGCCGGCCAGTCGGTGCTGTGGCACGCGGGCGCGAGCGGCGTCAGCATCGCGGGGATCCAGCTGAGCCGGGACGCGGGCGCGTCGGCCGTGTACGCGACGGCCGGCAGCGACGAGAAGTGCGCCTTCATCGAGGCCGAGCTCGGCGCCACCAAGGCCTTCAATTACAAGACTGGCGACTGGGCGCAGGGCATCCTCGAGGCCACGGGGGGCAGGGGCGTCGACCTGATCGTGGATTTCGTGGGCGCGAGCTATTTCGACAAGAACATGGCTGTCGCGGCGAGGGATGGGCACTGGGTCATGCTTGGCTTGTTGGGCGGCTCGAAGCTTGAGGGGACGGATATCGGCATATTACTGTACAAGCGTATACGGGTCCAAGGAAGCACTCTCCGCAGCCGTGATCCGGAATATCAAAGTAGGTTGAAGGATAAACTGGCCGAGTATATACCGCATTTTGAAAGCGGCAAGCTTAAGGTTCAGATTGACTCCGTGTTCCCAATGGAAGACATAATTAAGGCGCATGAGCTGATGGAGAAGAATGCGACTACGGGCAAGATTATCTGCACCGTATCATAATTAGCAAGTATTCTGGGGGGCTTTCATAACAGGATACCATGAGATTTATTTTATTGATGTTATAAGTCTGCAGAACTATATCACTATCATCAGAGCGCAAATACTCGTGTCTGTCTTGATCATCCTTAAACAGTCACGCATTCCGCCAACGCCAAAGCTAAAGCCGATTCCCGTGTTCTTGAGTTTGGTCTTTTAGTGCTCATTTAACCATTTTAGCATTTGCTCATACGCCGTGAGTTGTGCCTCTTTAATATTGACGTCGGCGTAGTCACCAACAACAGCGAAACCTGGTACTTGTTAGTAGCTTTCACCTGCATTTGTTCAAGCTGGATGTAGCTCACCGTGTGGTACCCCAGGATAGACCTGAACTTCATGTTCTAGGTTGCCCTTCGACATAGCGTCCTCTCCCGCTATGCGAACTTCATCGGGGAACATTGGGTCATTCTCGACGCATACCAAGCTCACGGGGGATTTTAGGCCTCGGAAATCCTCTGGTGACACGAGAGTAGCGTGCGCTAGAGCACCGGCCTTGATATACGGACCCTTTTTCGCAGGACCTTGACCCTCACCAGCCTCTTCATCCAGTTGTTTCTGTGCGCCAGTCCAACTAGTCTGATTGATGGGTCGCTCCCCAGCTAGCAACAATACGTAGCGGCCACCAATGCAGTACCCTACTGCGTAGATGCCACCGCCGTTTCCTACTGCGTCTGCAAACTCTCCTTCGCTTGCATGAATTACCTTCTCTAATATGGGAAGTACTTTCTCTTCGGTATGCCTCGCAAGCCACATATCAAGAATGAAAGACTTGGCAGTCTCGGCGGCTTTCAGCTTGAATGTTTCAAGAAATGAAGTGACTAGCGTCTCGGATTCGGGAACGGCTGCTGAATTGGGTGCTGGGTCGCCGTCGAAGAGGTCTGGCATAACTACTACATAACCTTCGCTTGCGAATTTGTCGGCCTGGATCTGATTGTTCGTAGACTTGAGGCCGGTGCCCCCTGTCAGCAATAGCAGGAGTTTCGACGGGTTTGAAGGATAGGATGCCGGTTTCGTCAGGTAGACCTATAATGGCGTTAGTCCGCAACACGTCGACCATAAAGCAATGGACTGAGAAATACATCAACTCCACCAAGTTGCCTGATCTCTCCCCGCGGTGCTTCACCACTCGCTATATCACGGTCAGCCAGGATACACATCGGAAACGAACTGTATCTCCGTACGTGTGGGCCGGTCTGTTGTGCAATGCTCGCTGATGGTAGGTCCTGCTTCATCGGACAAGTCGCCAGGAGAGGTGGCAGCTCCGTGAGCATCGCTTTCAGGCGCCTTTGTCGCAACGTCTTGGTCGGCCATAGCAGTCATAGCAGTGGTGAAAAGGAATGCCTAGTTGGTAGCCGTATTGTGGAATTAATTGACCGAGAATTTGTCGCAATGATGTAGGATGAAGTATGTAATAAGAGAGCGTGAGGATGAGGGTTAAATCACAGAGATGTATCACAGAGATGTAGAGACAAAGGACAGCATAAGAACTACCTATGTAGGTTTGGAGTTGTTTACACTACCACATGCAGGTAGTCTAAGTACCTACCTACCTAGGTATGTACAGTAGTATGTACCTAACCTACCTAGGTACCTTAGTAGCAGGTACATATGTAGGCTAGAATCGAAAGACCCTTATGCAGGTTCACAGGTGAGTAACAGCCCATAACATGTGGGAGTAGGTAAGTACTTAAAGGTATAGCTGTAGGTACTAGGTTGATGGTGTAGCAGCCAAGGAGACTTGCTGCGGGGGATGACGTCCTAATGGCCCCACAAGAAGTTGATAATTGAGACATGAGCTCTGCTAGAGGGATGCAGGTGGGGGCCAATTAGCACCAGCTGGCGCACTTCAGCTGTACTTCAGCAGGAATAAGTTGTGATAGTAAGGCAGCCGTAGCCTGACATGCTGTTGCCTTGGCGGCTGCTGAAAAACCCCGCGCTTTCCGTAAGCAGGTTGCCCAAATGGGACTTTAATGGGCGACGCCTAAGACGCGACCTTTCGTAGCCGGACGCGTTCTAGATTACCCACCTAGTTCTTTCTACCATCCACTTCCTTCAAGATCCCGAGATTGCTTCCCAGCCAAACTCGACCAGCACCATTTGCACCGTACGCACGAGCTGCTAACAAGGAACAAGGAATAAGCTCAAAGTCAAAGTCAAAGTCAAAGTCTTGCTCACGTTACGATGTCAGCGGCTGGGGCACAGCAGGCCATTACGCAAGGCGCGTTAGAGTGCGTACACCCTCCCTTTGCGATGTCTTCATGTGGAATGCTAGCTGACCCCATCGCCCAGCGCCATCTTCAGCGACCCTGGGAACGTCGACCAGAGATTTCCAGTGCCCGTCCTCCAGTGTCTTCAGATCAAGCCCCTCGCCGCCCAACAGGCTCCTGGCGGGCCTATCCAGCAAGAGCGCTACCGAGTCGTTCTTAGCGATATCCGGAACTATGTTCAGTGTATGCTGGCAACCCGTAAGCAAACAACTCTACCCGTGGAGAAGGTGACGGCATCTTAGGCTTATCGTCTTGCAGAAGCCAATCATGTCATTCATGATAACCAGCTCGTCCGGGGATGCATCGTTCGCGTCAAGTCGTACCAGGCGAACGCCGTGAAGGGAAAGAAGTATGTGCTGTAGCCCCCTTGGCAGGGAGCCGGGAGCTAACTAGGAGAAGCATTCTGATTATACTCGACCTCGAAGTCGCCTCTGAACTCGGCACTCATGACCGAATCGGTGAACCCGCACCCTTCGAAGCTAAGCTACAACCTTCGACTACTGGCGGCTCTGCCTTCTATGGCGCCAAGGCTGAGACTCCGGCGCCCATCAAGTCAGAGCCCATGTCGTCACGCATGGGCACAGCAGGTGGTGGTTCTAGTACTCGCGGAAACATCACCATCTACCCTATCGAGTCACTCTCCCCTTACGCACATAAATGGACCATAAAGGCCCGTGTTACGTCAAAGTCGGACATCAAGACCTGGCATAAGGCATCTGGTGAAGGTAAATTGTTCTCAGTGAATCTCCTCGACGAAAGTGGCGAGATCAAGGCCACAGGATTCAATGAGCAATGCGACGCCTTTTACGATATTTTACAAGAAGGCCAAGTCTACTATATCAGCACTTGCAAGGTGAATCTGGCCAAGAAGCAATTCTCAAATCTTCCCAACGATTACGAACTCGCGTTCGAGCGAGAGTCGGTCATTGAGAAGGCCGAAGACCAGAGCAGTGTACCGCAGGTTCGCTTCAATTTTGTCACCATTTCCGAACTCCAGTCTGTTGAAAAAGATGCCACAGTGGATGTTGTTGGTGTTCTCAAGGACGTTGGTGAAGTATCTCAGATCATCGCAAAGACCACACAAAAACCCTACGACAAGCGCGAGCTTACACTCGTCGACGACTCCCAATTTTCGGTCCGCCTCACAATATGGGGCAAGACAGCAACTACGTTCAGCGCACAGCCAGAGTCAGTAGTTGCTTTCAAGGGCGTCAAAGTATCCGACTTCGGTGGGCGTTCGCTCTCTCTCCTCGCCTCAGGTACCATGGCCCTAGATCCCGATATCGAGGAAGCCCATCGTTTGAAAGGCTGGTATGACTCTCAAGGGCGCACTGATAACTTCAATACACACAATGGCATGGCTCCTATGGGTGCTGCCACAGGACGTCGGGATCAGACAAAGTGTATCTCGCAAGTCAAGGACGAGGGCCTAGGTATGGAGAACACAGATTACTTCACGCTTAAGGCGACGATTGTATATATCAAGCAGGAGAACTTCGCATACCCAGCATGCAGCGAAGAAGGTTGCAACAAGAAAGTGATAGACCAAGGCGACGGGACGTGGCGGTGCGAGAAGTGCGACATCACGCACGCACGCCCGCAGTACCGCTACATCATGAGTGTCAACGTCAACGATCACACCGGTCAGCTGTGGCTCTCGTGCTTTGATGACGTCGGTCGCGTCATTATGGGCATGTCTGCCGATGAGCTCATGGAGATCAAGGAGAACGACGAGGATCGCGCCCCTGCTGTCTTCGAAGCTGCTAACTGCTCTAAGCTCAATTTCCTGTGCCGCGCCAAGATGGATACGTACGGGGAGAACCCGAGGTGAGTCATCAGCTCTTTCTCCCTCGGTTTTTTGTGTTGTGATATCTGTTATTGCCATCATGGTCTTACGAAATTACTAACGAGGTTTGTTTATCTAGAGTCCGATATCAAGTCACGAGTGCAACGCCGCTAGATTACAAAACGGAAGCCCTGAAACTAGCCGACTTGATTAAGCAGTTTGGCATTAGCTCATGATGAAACGACTACATGTAGTGCTTGTCAGCGGGAGACGGAGGGTAAAAATCTTGCGCTTAGTAACTCTTGCACAACTTTAGCTTTAGGTACCTACTTGAGTACATAGCAATAGCACCGCGGCTAACGAAACACCACGGAATCGGGATTCCTTAATAGAACGGATACAGGAAAGCAAGGAAAAGCAGCAGGGGGCATAGGGAAGTTAATGCACAGAGGCACCTTATATATAGCTGCACACGAGACGGACAGCTAGCTTTCTGATTGAGCTGGGTACTATTGCTTAGGTACTGTCGGATCAAGAATTATGTGGCGGATGAGGGTATGTCGATGTACGGATATTCACTTTACGAGGACACCAGGAAGGGTCTAGGTCTAGACAAACTCGAGAAATGTGTCTACATAAATGCATGTACTGCCCAAACGTAAGAGAAAAGTGTTCATGGCAGCGGCATCGAGCCAAAACTGTATGCTTACAGATCACACATGCAAGAAGATGCCGATGGATTGTTTTTAGTCGTATTGGTTAATTCTGTGTATATGTGTAGGTCGTCCATCTTTCCGTGATAGACTAATTGGCCCAAAGCCATCTAGTTCACCTCGCCGGACGTGCAATACTTGTGTGTATTTATCCAGACCATCGCCTAAACTTGCATTTATTCGTCCAGGATTACAGATTCTGCATTCTTTGCAGAGAGTCACGCGTCGCCCCCATGAGGCTGAGTTATTACCCTCAAAAGTGCATGTGTTTCTCCCTTAGCGCTGTCGCCTGTGGTGCTTGTCCATGTGAATGTCATCTGGTTCAATAACCAAATATCGAAAACATAGATGACTGTGAACTGAGAATCAGTCTTGCCTTCCCGCAGGAGCCTCCAGTAATTAGGTTTGTCGTCTGAAGGGTTATGTCTGGATACTCCCTAGAGCTACCCATATTAATTCAAGGGATTTGTACCAATGATATCGGCATGAATGCAGTTCTTTCACAATCAGAGCTTCTGCTTCTTGAACTTATTTACGTTATAATCTTCTTCATGCTGGGGCGGCGTCTTGGATTTATGTCCCGTACTTTGCTTCTAGAGGTTCGGGAGACCGCCCATAAGGTCCTCATCATCGATCTGAGCCTCGAAGCCGAGTGTTGGATCATGAGGCTCGCTTGACTTATCGCGCTTGTTTTCCTTTATGACCCATTTGATATACTCCTTGCTGGTTCCTAGACGCTGATTCGTGGCGGCAAAGATGGCTTTTAGCTCTTTCAGCTTAGCTGCTTCTCTCGTCATTTCAATTGCAAATTCTTGTTCTGACAGATGTGTCTTAGAGGAGAGGAAGAGCAGAAATTTTGTTCCGTCGTCGTTCTTCTCGATGACACCTTTCAACATTCCTGCTATTATCATGTTCTGAATGAGCGTCTCGATGTCCTCATCCTTGTTTAGAGAGGTACCTGTCTCGGCACTCTTCGTTTTCTGGCGAATTTCAGGGATCGATATCTTGGTGTAGATGTCCTGTAGAGAGAGGATGCGCCATTTTTGGTATGACGCCATAACTTCGGCCACCAAGCCTACATTTCCATCTTCCATCCACACATGTGCGTCGTGCTCCGCTGCTAGCCTCAACTGCTCGACGTCGTCAGTTGCGAAAGCCGTCGCAAGTGCCACGTAAGATCTACCAAGTAGTCCGAAAATCTTAGTCGTCGAAGCACTTGTATAATGCGGCGTATTAGTGTGTCTCCCGTTCGAAAGTAAGCTAACTAGCATCCATTTCTTGAACCCATCGACCATTATCTTGCTACAACCGCCATCCTTTACCGGAAATGTGACGAGACGTTCGAATGCTGTCCGTGCCTTCAGCCATTCTCTTCTCGCGCAGTACATCATGCCACACGTCAGATCATATTCCAACACCATGGAGCTCTTGAGGGATGAAGTAAGCCCAGTGGATTTCGAAATGTACAAGGGAGGGGGCAATTCCAGATCGCATAGATACTGAGCGTTGTCGTGGTTTGCCATACCGGGATAGTAGACAATATCTTTGTCGATGACGGGTAAGGCTGGCTGTATATTATCTGTGTCGTATGCAAGTCTCGCCAAGAGCAGGTGTGAGGAGGTAAGGATGGTTCCGGAGGGGTCGAGCTTTAAGATGGCGGCAGCGAGGCATTCGACGGCTACTGAGGGCTAAATGAAATATATTAGCCACGTAATATGACGGAGAATGGCCGCTGCAGATGGTACATACAGGCAGCAACCGACCACTTCCCACGGCATCCATGATATCTAGTAGGATATGTCCACCATAGCGACATTGCCGTCCATCGAAGAGCATCATAAACGTGACTAGTTTATTTAGGATGATCTCCTGAGGGACTACGGCCGCCAAACTGGGAAACAGCAAGGCGTGCAGTACTGCGAGGTAGGATAGGGAATTGGTGGCCGGGTCGACAACCTGGTATCGGGGTTAACACGCAATGCAGACAGACATCGGGAGACATCGGGAGACAATACATTCAATATCTCGGGGCTGTAGGCCACGAGGTCTTGGGCCTGCTCCCTGATCATCTTTGTCAATCGCTGTACGTGAAGCAGGGCGGCCTTGTGGTAGGTCTCGTTGTCGGCGACGTCGCTCTGCGGCGGCGGGAATGCCAGAAGAGCGCTGACGCACTGGTCCATGCTGGCGGTCCGGACGTCTCCACGATACAATGAAATGAGGTATATCTTGAGGTGTGTTATTCGATGTACCTAGTATATCTGATATGTCGATTAGGGCTGCATGCCGTTGGTTATTGGTGTTGGTGTAGTTGAGTGTGTTGATGGTTTGGTTAAGTACCTAGTTTAGTAGATAAGATTACCTACGCAGTAAAGGTTGGGGGAGCTGTTTGCCTTATGGCGGGGCTACCCAGGGAGAGCTTCCTCTGGAGGGGTGCGGTAATAAAGTGGGACGCTGAGCCGGAGTTATTTGGCAGGAGTACCTAGTTAGTACCTGAGTACCTACCAATTTACCTAACTACCTAGGTACCTACCTAAGTTAAGGCCGTCAAGACACGCTCTATGTTCCAGTACTTGCCTCCTACATACCTTATACTTACTTAAGTACCTATACTGCGTATACCCAAGGATGACTTCTAATAGAACTTAGGTGTTGTCTTCAAGGACAGTCGCTTTCAACACTACCTAGGTAGAGGTAGCAGAATCTTGGAAGTAGGTCTGCACAGCAGCCTTAGCTGTGTAATCCTATAAATCCTATACATCTTTAGTGAGCTAGGGAGGGAGAACTAAACTGATCGTACTACCAGCTGGTTCTAAGCAATAGCGGCAAACGGTTTAAACCAACCGTCATCGTCTCACGGAATCTGCCACGGCCTACGTAGACGGCCTATTACTTAAGTTCACAGCAAATACTCAGCGTCATCCAAAATGCATTGCAAGCTAGGGATATCGCATAAACTTGTCCCGGATGTCTGTGGAACACTGATGACCAGATGACGAGAACTCTCCAAGGTACTCGCGTAGTCTTTCCGCAAGGGTACAGTCTGAAATGCACCTCTCCGATGGAGCGTCATCCATGCTCACCATGTTTTCTAAGCAGCAGAGATACTTAATTCTCTGGTAGCATATACGTGCACTTACCTAGGTGAGGTCAAAAGTCAATATCGCTTTTCCTATTATGACAACCAGAGATCATCCCAACTGACCGAGAATGCTAGACTGATCATGGCCTAACATCAAAATAGAGAAATTAACTATGTAAAATACGTAATGCATGACTTCTCTCAGCGCCTTACCTATGCAGCACATAATGACTATTAGTATCAATCCTATGAAACATACATATATCTCGGAGCACACAACACGGAGTATTTTAAGTTGCGTAATACTATGCTTCCCCGCAGGCTTACGAGGTGTCAGCAGCAAGATTCATTGAGTTCATGTCTAATTCGAGCTTGTTGCGGGGCCGTGATTGGCCGGACGCCTTACACGATGAGACGAGAGTGACGACACCATTTCTGGATGGAATAGGACTCGAGATATCTTATACATATCACCGATCCGGGCCATGCCAGTTCATGTTGATCTATCTTAAAACGCCCAGGACTGAAGTGCATAATACCACAGACGGGGAAACAAAGCAAGACATACAACAACTATCCAAATCTAACGCAAACGAAAGCATTCTCGTGAGAAGAAGAAGATAATATCAAACACTGTTCAAGATGATGATCCCAGAAAATGTTTTCGACGAGGTCGTGGTACCGGCTGCGAACCATCTCACTGCTGCTCATACATCCACCCTGCCATTCCCAACGGTGACGCCCGACATCCCCAAAGTCTACCATCAATATTCGACGGAAGTCGGACACAAGACACTCTGGTGCGTTAACCATACCAAGTCGGAAGCATAGAGCATCCACTAACATCAACAGGGTGGTCTGCATCCTCATGGGCGTATCTTCCCTCGCGTTCTACGGGATGGCCATGAGAGTCCCGGTGGTAAGATCCACACGAATGTCCAAGTGACGCGAGATCAAGCAAGCTGTCTGACAACGCGAATAGCAAAAGCGCCTGCTGCACATCCTCACGGCCTTCATCACGACCACCGCGTTCTTGTCGTACTACGCCATGGCGACTGGGACAGGCCTCACATTCCACACGACGATCATCAGAGAGACCAAGCATCACTTCGTCACGGAGCTCGTCAAGAGACAGGTCTTCTGGGCACGATACATCGACGTAAGCTCTCCACTTCCCCTTCCCCCTTCCCCCTTCCCCCTTCCCCCTTCCCCCTTCCCCCTTCCCCCTTCCCCCTTCCCCCTTCCCTTCAGACTTACATCCCCCCTTTCAAGAAATATGTGACGAGCTGACAACAAACGCAGTGGACGCTAACCACGCCCCTACTTCTCGTCGACCTATCTCTCCTCGCCGGCCTCAACGGCGCAAGCATCCTCATACTCATGTTCTCGGACGTAGTCATGATCCTAACGGGGCTCTTCGCCGCGCTTTCCCGCCACGAGGCCCAGGGCTGGGGCTGGTACGCCTTCGCGTGTCTGGCGTATCTCAACATAATCTACCAGCTGGGCTACAAGGGGCGGCACGCCGTGGCGGCGAAGGACAACAAGACGAAGGCCTTCTTCGGCGCCATCTCGCTCTTCACACTGCTCCTCTGGACCCTGTACCCCATGTAAGTACAGCAATGCGATATGATAATTTTAGGTGATGGATTGACGAGGGGGACTTTATCCGCTGACTGAGACCAGTGTCTGGGGAATTGCCGATGGTGCCCGCATCGTGAACGTGGATGGCGAAATCATCGCCTACGCTGTCTTGGACATCCTCGCGAAGCCTGTCTTTGGCTTCTGGTTGTTGCTGACGCATGATAACATGGCTCGTACAACACCCTCGATTGGTGGTTTCTGGGCTGATGGGCTAGCTTCCGAGGGGACACTCCGTGTAAGTCAGGATCCGTGAGGTGGAGCCTGAAGACCTGCCTACTGATAACTTTCAGGTCGGTGACATGCATGGGGATGATTAAGGGGCGTGTTGGCCCCTATATTTCCCGACTCTTGTGAAACGAGGGTAAGGGAATAGCAAATCCAGAAAGATACTCCTGCATTGCTTGAAGGGGAACCTCGAGATGTAGACTGGTCGTTTTGTTACGTTTCGGTGTGCTCGCCGCGGGTGTCTTCCACTTATGAGGCAAATTAAAAATGTCTGGGAATGATCACTGGTTGAATGAAAAGGGCCTAAATTGGAAATGGCGTTATGATTGATTTATCCCGCAATTATGTTGCAGTGACTTGTGTACCTATTCACACGATCCAACAGATATGGGAGAAACAATTGAAGGAGAGCTGATGTAATTAATAAGATAAAGCCAAACATACGCCTTCGGAATTGTCAAGTAGTCCTCATCCGTAACCAAAAAAAGCATTCGAGAAATGTAAAAATCAATACATGAGTATCGTGGGCAGAAACCGGTAACCTCAATTATACGCGAAGAATCAAATGAAGGCGCTGAGTGCGTAGTCTTCGAGTTAGTGCATAAGACTTGAGAATAACCTAATGCCCTTAAAATTTCACCTAGAAAGCATGGGAGTGCCGAGGCCGTGAATATCGAGGGCAAGCTCTAGGCGATGAGTGGTATATCAAGGTTTTATTCACAACCGGGTCCTAGTTGAGGATATGGATGAATAAAAATGATGTTCCCGCTGTAATCTGTTTCTAGAAAGTTAGCTATCCAGTGACCTTTGACCTTGCCACAAGCCAAACTATCAAGTCGCTTTCTACGCGTTCGAATCTCTCGATGGTTTCGGCTCTCATTCTTGGGGCCGAACTTCGCTTTCAACACCCCACACAGAGACGCCGGGTCAGATAGATGACAATCCATGGTTGCCTAGGAAAGAAGAGACCGCAGGACAAGTATGGACTATAGCTCAATGTTTCAGGTAAGAGGTTGGAGCAGCGGGCTCGCTCCTCGGATGCGTGAACTTTGAAGATGGATTTTCTAAAGTTAGTACGAGAGCAGGTTCCTAAAAGTACACATCATCATCCATCATCAACGTTTCCTAATTAATACAAACTTAGAGGTTATAATTGTCGAAAATACCTATATCCTCGAGCTGTCTCAAATGATCTCTGCATAGCTTGCTCTTTCAGCAGCAGAGCTCCGCGAAGAATTCTCTAAGAATTAATCGGCTAAGAACTTGTTAGGAGGCAGTGATAAGCTCTATTTACGGGCCGCTGTCAGCTGTGTTCAATTGCACTATTACAGGAGCTCTTGAACCGCAGCGGAGCTAGGTGGGGCAATACCTTCCTGCTTCCTGGCCAATCAAAGCTGATGTGAATCAGCAGCTTCCATTGTCAATTGAAACCGTCGGCGACAATTGTAACGAGCTCGCAGAACTCCGCCTTCAGAAGCCAATTCAGCCCACTCAACCTCACAATGGCGTCCAAACTCAGTTCGCTGCTCTTCCGAAGCGCAGTCCGCACGGCTAGCCGAGCTCCCCGATCCCACATCCGCACCTTCACCGCCGCGAGCCCTCGGAGAAGCGATACCCTCGCCGTGGTATGTATTAACCGCTCTCGCAACACAGGCTCGCCCTCACGTTCGCTCTCCTCAAAAACGTGATACGCCATGACACTGTGTTTGTACGAGTATGAAGCTCTCCACCACCCGTTTGCTGACGGCCCTCTTCTGCTCCAGCACCGAAACACCCCCGACAACAATCCCGACATCCCGTTCAAATTCAACGCGCAGAATGAGACCCTCATCGCCGAGATCCTCAAGCGATACCCGCCCCAGTACAAGAAGGCCGCCGTGATGCCCCTGCTCGACCTAGGTCAGCGCCAGCACGGCTTCACCTCCATCTCCGTCATGAACGAGGTGGCCCGACTTCTCGAGATGCCCCCCGCCCGTGTCTACGAGGTCGCTTCTTTCTATACTATGTATAACCGCACGCCCGTTGGCAAGTTCCACGTTCAAGCGTGCACTACCGTGAGTACAGATCTGCTACCGCTACATATTACCTAAGAAATTGGCTGGATTGCGGACGCTGTCGTTGCCCAACCTTCGCCGGGAACGCTTGAGCTTTCTCATATCACATCCCATCATAAGAGCTTCCAACAGCGAACACGGCAATTTCGAATACTATCCGCACTCCGATGCGACATTGTCAAGTCTCCGGCCACAGTCCGAAACAGATCCATTACCACCGATTGTTTGGAAAGGGACTTACATAACTAACGCATTCCATCCTACAGACCCCTTGCCAACTCGGCGGCTGCGGCAGCGACGCAATCGTCAAGGCGATCAAAGAAGAGCTAGGCATCAAGCAAGGCGAGACGACGAAGGATGGCCTGTTCACTTTCATCGAGGTCGAGTGTCTGGGCGCCTGCGTCAACGCGCCCATGATCCAGATCAACGACGACTACTACGAGGACCTGACACCCGAGACCACCAAGAAGCTGCTGTCTGGGCTCAGGGAGAGCGCCAAGACCGGCAAGACCACCAACCTCCCCAAACCCGGCCCCCTGAGCGGCCGTCAGACCTGCGAGAATAGCGCCGGCCAGACGAATCTAACCAGTAAACCATGGGGTCCGGAGACCACGCGGTCCGATCTATAGAGCATATAGGACGGTGTTAGGTTAAAAAAAGAAACTACAAATATAATGTGAGAACGTATTCGTGCATATCTTCGTGGACGAGGCAAAGACAGCCAGCCAACCAGCCAGCTACATTTAGAGGGAAGAAGTTTCGTCATAGACGGGGGCTGCAGAAACCACTGTACATAAACCACATCTGTATTGATTGATTGATTGATTGATTGAATTTTCCCCTTTTTTAAACCTTGCCGAAAAACCTTATGATATGTGCATCTCTGCTTGCTTGCTTGCTCGGTCATCTGCTCATGTAATGCCACTCGCTCTGCTCTCTACACTACATGCTTCTCAATCTCAACATGGGACTTCAGCCTCATTTTTCTTTTTCCGCCATTTGTCAAGGCGTGCATGTATCCATTCGTTCGTTCGCTCGCTCGTTCGTTCATTCATTCTTCCGCCATAGCCTAGTAAGTAAATAAATCAAATCAACCCGATCCCAAACCAACAAAAAAAAAAAACTCAAATCAATCGATCAAATCCGTCTCCGGGAAAACGCTACTCAAGCCTGAAAATCCACCCATCGCCCAACCGCGCACCATTCTCGCCCAGCCCGCCGGCGAAGAATATGGCGTTCTCCTCGAGCTCGCCCAGCGGCGCGGCGCCGAACCAGCCGCGGGGACCGGGCCCCTGCACGTCCAGCTCCTCATCGGCGTCGGAGGGGCCGAGCGTGACGGGCGTCCAGCGGCCCTCGCCCGTCTTGCGGCCGACGGAGTGCAGGAAAGCGTCGGTGATGCTCGCGGCCGTGCCGCCCAGCGGCGGCACCCCGAAGGCCCAGACGTCGGCGTGGAACGTGCCCGCGCTCGCGTGGCCGTCGGCCGACGGCGCGGACTCGCCCAGCGCGAGGACGAGGTACTCCCGTCCGCCGCCGGCCTTGACGAGCGAGAGGCTCGCGACGCTACGGGGCGCGGGCCAGGGCTCAGCGGCTTTCGGGGAGGCTGTGAGCCCGGCCGTTTCCGAGGTTGTGTGATCCGTGCCTTCGGAGGAGGAGGAGGAGGAGGAGGAGGGCGCGACGATGCTCTCCCACTCCCCGCGCGCGAAGACGCCGATCTCGCCGAGGCTGTTCTGGTCGTCGAACTCGTCGAGCCCGAGCTGCAGCACGTCTAGCTGGCCGCCGAGCTCGCTCGTCCCGTCGAAGCCGCCGAAGCGGTATAGTCTGCTCTTGGCGATCGCGAGGGCAGCGCCGCCACGGGCCGGGCCCGGGGCGTCGGGGAGCTGCTTCCAGGTGCGTGCGTGCACATCGAAGGCCCAGACGTCGGACGTCCGCGTGCCGTCGCCCAGACAGCCGGCGTGAATAAAGAAGGTGCCGAAGCCTGCGCCCACGGCCTCGTCGTCCGTCGCTTTCTCCGCGATCGTGCCGGCGATTGGACGCTGCGGGATGCCGACTTCGGCCGAATTGCCCTCCGCCCACTCCTTCCATGTCGAAGAGCGTCGCAGGCGCATGGGCTTGATGGAGAACTCGCGCGGCTTCTCCGTCGCCACAGCAGCGTGGTAGCTGCGTGGCGGAGGGATGGGACTGCTGTGGTGAGGGTCGAGGTACGTCCACGTGTGCGTCTTCGTCTCGAAGATCCAGACCCGGCCCTTCTCGTCGAGCGTTGATGATCCCGCAGCTGCAGCGCGTCCGCCAAAGAGGAAGATGCGCGATCCAATCACGGCGGTGGCGTGCCCGATGCGTGGGGGAGGGACGTCGCCGGTCTCGGGGGCCTTGCCCTTGTTGAACGTCGAAGACTCTGCCTCGGATTCGGCATCGGGCGTCGACGTGGAAGAGCCGAGCGGGACTTCGGTGAGCGGATCTCTGAGCTGCGACTCGGTCTCGTCCTCCTCGGTAATGGCCGCAGGTATGGCAGCGTCGTCTTCAGCCGCCGAGGTCTTAGACGAGGGCTTCGCCTTGATGGCATAGTAGTCGGCTGGGGCGCCACTCCAAGGCAGTACGACGACGTGTATATCGTTATCGACGGGCTTACGGGCCTCGATCTCGCCGCCGAAGATATAGGCATTGCCGGCGACGATGTCGAGCGAGTGTGATGAGCGAGGCAGCGGGGGCAGAGAGACGTGCTGCCAGGTCGCCTTCATGCCGTATCCGCCGCCGCCGATGTGAGGCATCTGCACCTGCGGAATCGAGGGCATGTGTTGCGGGAGCGAGTTCAGCAGGTCGGTCCCGCGTCGTTTGAGCTTTGCGAAGGACTCCATGCTGAAGATGTATTTCCAGGTTGTTGAACAGAGAAAAAGAGGTGGTGTTGAAGAAAGAGAGGGTCGGTTTCAAAGAGCTGGGTTACGGTAGCTTGGTAGTCAATTAAGATGTGACGTATAGGCTGAGGGGAGGGTATCCCTGCTCATCCTTTCGCCCACTGCTGACAAGCTTATACGAAGTACACTAGATACTTAAGTAGATATGGGTCGAAATATCTGCCTTCCATGTGGATTGTCTAGATTAATCCTAAGTACTGCGTACAGCCTTGGATAGTATGTACCTCAGCTAGTCTGCCTGATATCGCATTGTTATAACGTCATAACTGAGTGAGATCAGCAGTTCCAGATCTGCTGTACTAAGGTACAATGCTACCTGAGTACCACGCAGTACCTTACGCAGTAGGTAGTCATAGCCAGGCAACCCCACTAACGACCAGCTGCGCCATGGCAGCTAATCATCTCGATTGAGGATTTACGACAACCATGGCACCGACTAGATTGCGCTAATAGTACCTCACCTCATGAATTTTGTTCCGTACCATATCTACCTTGAAAATCTACAAACAACATGCTATATATGGGGTATATCGTAACGTAACCTATTTGACACTCCTATAATTCCCAAGGAAAAGAACAACATGAAACAGAACACATTAGAATCATCGAGTACAATTAGTGCACGGTATGTGCTCACACGGAAAGTTGCAGCGCAGCTGCGATACCGTCACAAGGTCCCCGCAATGGCACTACGAGGCCGTTAGCTGGTAATAATGAGATGAGAAGGATCTCATTATCGACTTACGCATACCAAGCCCCGACTCTGCACCCTAGCTTTCTTCGAATTGCCCAGAATGCCGCTGTCGTCTCGTTTCCGTTTAGACTTCGAGTGGCTGAGGGGATACTGTTCTTTACTATGCTTGGTCGAAGGGTAAGAGTCATCTCCTTCTTCAAAATCCTCCGTGCTGCGCCTCGATAGATTGAAGCTCTTCCACTCGCCTATCCCTTTCCGGGCTCGGTCGTTCCGACCGGAAAAATGTTCGTCGATATGGTCAAAACGCTCCGCCCGAGCCTGGTGACCTTGTTGCTTAATCTCAACAATCTTCTGACAGAAACCGCACCAGAATCTAGCCTCGCAGTTTCGTCCGACTCGGCACTTCTCAAGCTTGGCATCCAGCTTGTTCTGGTCGGCGATCTGGTGGTCTTTTTCAAGGTGAGCCCTGAACATTTCTCGGCGGTGACAGAGTTTCTCACAACTCTCCTCGTCGCATCTCCACATCTCCAACATGAAATGCTGCGTGTTTTCATGGCGTTTCCAGTCATTCTTACTTCCAAACCTCTTATCACAGTCTGGCATGGTGCAGCCGTATGGCTTCTCATGTCGTTTCTCGTGCTTCCTACCAAATGATCAGTACTGCTAAATGACTGAAAAAAGAGGTTATGACAACTCACTTCAACTCGCATCTGCGGGGGAAGGTCTTGCCACATGTGGAGCAAGGATGGCAGTGGCTTGGGTTTATCCCAGTGTCGGGTTCGGTCTTGGTCGGCTCTGTTGCTTCAGAGCTATCCTTTTTCAACCCAAGCAGTCCGAGCAGTCCACGGCTATCAAGGAGTTCGATTTTTTTTCTTAGTTCGTTAAGGTCTAGGTTATCAAGATCAGGTTTTGGAGTGCCGTTGCTAGGTAGTGAAGTACGCTCATGCTGACTGCAATCAGACGCTGCACCGTCTATTTTCACTAGATGGTCTTGTATACTATTGCCTGGGGACTCGCTTGATAATGATTCCCGGTATTCGTCAGTTAGGCCAAAGCCTGAGGCGTCCATACCGCTAACCTGAGCCTCGGCAGAGTGTCCTCTCAGAACCTGTGTCATCTGTTCTTGGGTAGGGCTTGAGATAGGCTCAGGGATCTCAGACTCTTGGGGCAACTGATTGTGCTGCATAGGAGATGACGAAGCTATCGGATTATGAGATGCTGGATTGGATTCGATTGTGTCCTGGTATAACTCTTGCCGTGGTGCTGGTTGTTGAATACGGAGGTCGGCGAGCTCTTCTTCGCCTTGAGTTTCACTCAAGGAGCCCAATGGGTTGATATTATGGGCTACTTCAATGAATGGTGACCAGTTTGATTGTCCATGGGCCAGCCCAGAATAATCACTATATTCAGACATTGCTTCTTGTCGGGAGTTGTCTTGAGGCTCATGAAGTGGAGTCAGGGATCTGTAGAGGAATAATTAGAAAGATACTGGTGGAATCACAGATTTGCACTCCTCACTTATAAATGCAGGCCTCGAGATCTACATCTGATACGGTCTCCTTCATGTGGACACGTTTGAGATGAGCCTTGAAATTATCTGCCCGAGGCCAAATCTTTTCCTTGTTCTTACAAGCACCAATTTGACAGACGTAACGATTGCCAAATGTCTGGCTTCCTGGGTGTACGCTCCTCTTGTGTCGATCAAGATCATTTGTCGTACTAAAGCCCTCGATTCGGCGAGCGCAGTCTTTGACATCGCATTTGAATGGTTTCTTGTGGCGTTGATCGTGCTTCCTATAGTAACAAGCATCAGCCTAGGCGGCCCTCAGGAAACAATGATTAAGGCGGGCAAGACAAACTTTAGCTCTGATTTAGTCCTCACCGGCTTCCCGCATTCCTCGCAAATCATACTAATAGTTTCTATTCTGATTGGACTAGGCCACGAGTCACACGGGCCACCCAAGGGAATGTGATTTTTGGTCATGGCATCAGGCACGGGGAATTGGGCGTCGACCATAGATCCTCCCATTATGCTTTGTGTGTCTGGATTGGTGTCGAAAGAGTCGTCGCAAACTGAGCCATTAACGACGCTAGGCTGGTTATGATAACTCCCATAACCAGAGTCTGATTGCGGCATGATCTCAGATGGCACCATATTCGACCGGCTAGGGACTATAAACTGGTTGTCTCGCATACCGGATACCATGGGTTGGCCGGCACCATCCCCTGTACCGGACGTTAACCCGGGAGGATGCCATGGTCCATCGTTCACCTCATACCATCGAACCATAGGATCCTTTCCGGTTGCATGGGCTTCCCGTGCAGTGAAGTTCATGTTTTCTTGTTGGCTAGCTAGCATAGCTTGTGGATTGAACTCAAAGGAGATGCTCAGTGGACGTTCGAGGTGATGTGCGCCCGAAGGACCGGGCGAAGTCAAACTCAGGTGGTGGTCATCCATATTGGTGGTATTTCCGTAGCATTGAAATTTCTCTATCAACCTCGGCAGGAAATGAACGCGGTGAAGGCCACCAAGCGACAGGAGACGAGATTTTTTTCTGGAATGGGTATCGGGGAATAAAGAGCACACCCCGAAGAACTCAACGTGGTCCAAAAAGACGAAGCAGTAATCAGCAACAGGTCCGGGGGCCAAGAAGATGGCCTAAGTGGTGATCCTAGGGCGTGTGAAGTTCCTATTATTCCATCATAATGGCACCAGTTGTCCCGGGTATGAGCTGCGTCCGAGGAATAGTAGAGGTTGTTGCTCAATCAAGGAACAGCGATACTCTGAGAATAGGAATATGGCCTCACGAAGGAGTATGATACAGAAAATGAAGACACGAACACCTATTGTCTCAGGGAAGCTGTGTCCCAGTGTCTGATTAACCAAGATTAACGAAGATTAGAGTGGCGAACTTTGCAACCTTGCGTTGCGTTCGTTATTGACGGGAGACAAGCCAGCAAAAGGCGGCCTACGCCGAAGCCGCCAAGCAAACACTAAGTTGGAGCAAAAGGTGGTTAGATCTCCAGGCTCGTCGGCTCACTATCTGGCGATAGCAATGAGGAAAAGAGATGGCTGTCGATGTCGCTTCTGCAATAAAACAAAGCCAAAGGTCGAATCAAGTCAAGAAGGATTGATAGAGAAGGGAGGAAATGATGACAGGAGCGGCACTGCTCTGTGGGCGGTCATGCGGCGCAAAGATGCGGGCAATGGGCAAAGAAGATGGATGGGATGGGGATAACTGCTGGGGAAACTGGCGGCGCCAAGATTAAGGCAACCAGCCAGGCAAAAAAATAAGGCGGACGACAGAGCGAAATGGCGGGACGGGGAAGGAGACGAATGCCCAAATCTGTTTACCGAAATCCAGCCAAGTACACGGTACTGCTGCAGAGCACAGCCACACCAGCTTCGACGCCGATTAGACGAGATGCCAGGGAGGTATCGAGGACTTCCATCCACTCTGGCTTCCTCCACTAAAACGTCGACTCGTGATGCACCACGGTTTCTTTTGGGCACCTGTATTTCGGTACCGCTATTCGTCGTCATTGCCCGCATAGCTACTACATGTAAGTACTTACGCATGCTAACACAGCCCGATTCTTTGCATCGCCGTCGGAACATCGGGGCCTCGATCTATCACGATCGGCACTTTGTCGGGTAGGTGCTACCTATTTGCTCTCGCCCATTTCAGTGCCCAATCCAGACTTCTTATGAAGGGGAGAAAAAAAAAAGGGGGGGTTTGGTACGTATACGTATGGCGCCATCGTGAGCCTCAAACGACTGCAAACGTCACTCATCTAACCCACCCATTCTGTTTGGAGCCCTCAGCTACCTATCTGCCGGGTAAGAGGTAACAAGTATCTTATATACACGTAAAGTATACGACAACTGATGACACTCCATTTGCCATTACTGCTTACATATGGCTCAGACCATCCATCCTGTCGAATTCGATTGCCCGTGCTGCTGCATTTCATCTGACGCCAAGGACATCTGATTGACTGTGAACATGCCGGCGGTACTACGTATCCATGACATGCTGAATCGTGACGAGATATACTCCTTATCTCCCCAGCCTTACCTGCTCCGTCTCCTATGCAATCCAACCATTGTCATTATTCTTGAGTACCGGTACTCGGCTTGTCGGTGACATTGTTCTCCCGAAGCATTGCTGCCAGGTATAACAGCCGGCCAGAGACTTGGTGCTACCACGCCAGAGCCTTGAGCGCTTGTCATCGCTCACTTTTGGCCGAGCTTATGCGTACATACAGACGAACATACAGCACAGCTCTCACGCTTGCTTCGCCAACCTCATATGTATGTACGGCCAATTGCCGATCAAGCATATGCACATCTCGAAGTCTCCAGGTCCATTAGGCCACCCTTCGTCGAGCCCTATACACCTAATCACTCATCAGTCCAATGCGTCCGGATCAACCCTCGCCCATCAAACCTGTTGTACAGCCTGCCGTCAGAGAAGCCCCTGTACGTGCGAGTACCAATGCGAGGATGCTGTCGTCTCCACTCCGGATGCACGTCAAGATTTCCCCCACTGCGAACAGGCTAACTGCAGATCATTGTCCCTCTCATCGCTCCTTTCAAACGGTCGTGATATTCCATCGAACTCGTACGAAGCCGGGTGACTGTCCCCAGCTAGGCCCATTCCAACTTGCCGTGTCGCGATCAATCTGTTTGAGCGCTCCAGAGCGGTAGTCTCACAGCTCGTTCGGGGCCTCTTCCTGTACGACTGGTGCCGTGCACCTCCGAAGACTTACATACATTTTCGGCGTGTGTGACTCCTTTAGATGTGATGTACTAAATTGAACAGCCCCGGCAATAATGAAAATCGAAGCCCAAACAAAGTTGCTTCAGCCGTCGGGCCGCGTCGTCATTCCTAATACACAATCGTCTTCGACCGGGGGGGACCTAGTTTTGACAAGCTGCGAGCAGAGCGTAACCCGGTAGTTGGATCAAGATCACCAGCCTTATTAAGCACGCAACCGCTTACCCCTTTCGCTTATCCAATATGTCCATGATTGTAGCCGGGAACCTACGTCACAAACGTGTCTGGTCTCGCATGCAGCAGTCCCCGAGGCGCGCGTGCAAATCTCAGCTGGCGCCTGCAAGTTAAAAAGCCCATCAAGCTGGTGCACCCGGATTAGCAGCCTACCGTTTCAGCCTTCTGGTTGAGCCTCAGTTTCACCAGCATCCCTCGGCTCGAACCGCAACAAGACATGTTTGTCTTCACGGTAAATTCTAGTGATAGGGTTTGGTGTTCGTTGTGAAGGACGTTGTTGCTTCGTTACCAATCGTGATATGCATGATTGTCAAGTCCACAACCAAGAGGGGCAGTTATAGCCTCTCGGTCTGATTACAACTATGCGCTTGGGTGGAGAATGTGATAGATCAGACGACTCGGCAGTATAGTTTAAAGGAGAAAAAGCCTTAAACTATATAGACCGTAGTCCAAAATAGCATACAACCCGGCCTTTGCATGGGCAAGCTGCGTTAATATGGGGCTAGTTGTTTGGACGAACAAGCATGAGGGTATCTTGTCCAGAGTTTTCTACTCGGCGACTCAATATGTTGATTGCTGTTTGATTAAGGGTGTATCCCTAGAAACTTATTCATGATGTTTTTTTTTCTAGAATGGTCGAGATCCCAGTTATAAAAATAAAAACGAGTATATATTGGATGACAGCTCGTCGAAACTGACTCCCATCTTCACTCTCGTCTTATACATACAAACACCTTCAGACCGCCTAAACACTATATATCTCTCCGCCGCAAAGTGCGTTCAACCTTATCCTCTTACATGACTGCCAACTGACCATCTTGTCAAAGACTATCATCTCACCACGATCATCGACAGCAGCTTCACTGTTTGATCCCCAAAATCTCTTCTCCAACCACAGAACACGAAAACCACTTCCACATTCACCCCATCTTTTCAAAAATGTGCGACTGGGAAGAATTCATCTTCGTCTGCAACCACACGACGCTGAGGTTGAAGTCACACTGCCACTTCGCCCGGAACGATCCCAACCACCAATGCTTCGGCGTCAAGGTCCTGCGGGACTCGTGGCGCCAGCACGGCCAGCTATGTGACGGCTGTCTGGCGCGAGGCCTGCGTCTGCGGAACGGCGTCATCTGGCAACTGCCGCAAAACTAGGACAGACATACATACACCACTACAGACGCCTGAAGATCAGTGTTTTGGGGCGGATAAGGGAGGGAATTTCATGCAAGGAGCTACGAAAATGGAGGCTGGCGTTTGCGAGGGGTGCTTGTATCAGGACTCGCCCTTTGATTTTTCTTCCTTCCTTCCTTGCTTGCTTGTTTGAGAGAGTTTGGCCCATCGGGAAAGAGCCACGGTGTGCTACCAGCCGAGGGCTCATTGGAGACATCGCGAGAGAAGAGCCGAGGGATGGTTAAAAGGGATTTTTTTTTTTTTTTTTTTCATCCATGAGGCCATGACTCACTTCTTTGGTTAGACGGTTGCCACAGTGCTTTTTTTTTTTTTTTTGAAGAGAGGGGGTTCCCAAGGATGACGATTTGAATAAGTTCAATCAGTGAGCGCGGTTTTTGTTTAGGACTTTCAATGTTATTAGCTGCTGGATTTCAGCATCAACATCAATGTTTTGTAGGATTACTAGCTACTTCAGGAGGGATCACAGAAGATGCATGGACAGTTGTCTGTGAGACGGAAAATCTTATAGAGAATAGAGCCCAATATCATCGTATCTGTCTGTTCAGGGTGTTGAAAGAAGTATCACGTATGTTAACCCCACCGGTGATTCGCTCCCAGTTCATACCCGAGATGTGACAAGGAATCAGTTGTGTTCCTTCACGATATTTGGTCCTATGCCATTTAAAGTATCGAAATCGATTTCATAATTATATCTGCTATTATAAGGCGTGGTCCTCACTGCCCAATTGTCCGCTTACTGTGCATATATTCTTGGGCTGAAAGGTAGCTTCTGCAATTCACGGGTTCACAACATCAGCGTCGTGACATAACACTCCGACAAGGAGACATGCCCGCTAGCTAAACCTCGAATACGAAAATCTACCCTCCATAAAAAAATACCCTCCGAAGGTTATCAAGACACCCGGCCCCTGTCTATCCAGAGCTTCTGGAACAATCCTACCCGGTCTAGTACCGTGTTCTAGAAGCCCCCCTCCTTCTCTCTCCTCCATACGGCTCAATAGACAAAGGAACATCATGCCCACGTGGAGCTCGCACCATGTATGTACGTAAGGATGTAGTGCAACCTACTACGACACCCGTCTATTGCTAGCGGCGACTAGGAAGCGTCTCCTAGGAGCCCAAGCTCGTGCGGGGGGGGGCCCCCCCCCCCCCGCGCGGGGGGGGGGGGGGGGCCGGGGGGGGGGGGGGGGGGCGGGGCGCCCGGGGGGGGGGGGGGGGGCGGGGGCG
>MU400697.1:0-79741 GCA_022578965.1 Xylaria sp. FL1777 | reverse complement strand
ACAAATATTAGTATAAAAAGTTAAATAATAAACAATTTATAAAATAAACTTTTAAAAGTATATTAAAGAAATATTTAAAAAATAAAAATGCTAAACAGTATTACATAAATAAACTTTACTTAATAATTAATAAACTAAATCTAAGTTATATTACTAAAAACAAAAAGTTAAAAATTAAGTTTAAAAATCTTAAAAACTTCTAGAACTAATAATATATTAAAACAATAAACTTTAGCACTTTTACTAGTTATTTCTATTAAAAAAAAAGCAGTAGCAAAAAAAAAAAAATTAAGCAGTAATAATAAAAAAAAACTAACGTTAATGCTAATACTATAAAATAAACTAGTTATTTTAACTTAAAAAACAGCTTAAATATTAAGCGTTATAACTTTTAAACTAGCATAAATATTAGCTATAATAATTAAAGCAGCAATAATAACTATTATTATAACAATAAATTAAAGCTTTAAATAAATAATTATACTATAATTAATACTAATATTACTATTAGTAAACTTAACGTTTATTTTTACTACTGTTATACTTAAAATAATAACTTAAAATAAAAAACCTAACTTTTTATTACTATTACTGCTTTTATTATTAAAATTATTTATAATGTTAAAAATGCTAAACATTAAAAGTTTTAAATTTATTACTTTAAAGCTTTATAATAAATCTATAAATATAAAAGCTTTTTTAATTTATGCTAAACTTTATTTAAAATAGCACTTTATTACTATTATAAAAAAGAACTAAAAAGTAATAATTATTTTATAATTTTTATTAAAAAAAATACTAAAATAGTTTTAACTTATTTTAAAAGATTTTTTAAAAGCTAATAAGTTAACTAACTTTAAGCTAAAAACAAAAAAAAATTTTAAAAACTACGTTAAGTTTAAAAATTAAATAAAAGCATTATTTAAAAATACTTAAAAAGCAAAACATGCAAAAAAAGCACTTTACTACTTAAAACAAACAAAAGCAGCAGTAAATTATGCTATAAAATTTAAATAATTAGTAGTAATTTTAAAATTGCTTAAGCTTATACTATTTTACTTATTTTATAGTAAACTTAAAACTTAAGTTTAAAACAAACTATATAAAATAAATAAACTAGCAAAAATTAATACGTATATTAATATAGCTATTATAATTAATTAATAATTATTTAACTAGTATTTTAAAACTAAAAAAACTAAAAAAAACAAAAAAAAAAATACTTAAAAAAGTATTAAACAAAAATCTAAGCAAATTAATAAAGTTTAAAAATAATAATCCTAAAATATATTTAAAGTTAAATATTATAACTATAAAAAAAAAAAATACTTTTAAAAACAATATTAATTTAAAAAAAAGAACAAAAAAAAAAGCTATAAAAAGAAAAAAATTCTTTAACTTAAAAAAAAAATATAAGTTATAAAAGTTTAAAACAATAAAAAATAATAAAGCAATTTAAAAAATATGTTTTTAAAGCAAAAATATAAAATTATTATTTTAAGTTAAAACAAAAATGCTATACTAAATAAAACTAAATGCTTTATTTATACAAATTAAAATAAATAAGCATATAAATATTATTTAAAAGCTTTATAGTTATTAAAACAAATTATAAAGAAATATATTTATTATATAAATAATTAAAGTTATTTAATATATAACTTAAAAAAATAGTTTAATTAAAAATAATAAACAATAAAAAGTAATAAATTAATGCAGTTAGTAAACTTATAAAACTATAAAAACTTTAAACTACTAACGCTTAAAATATAGCTTAAAAAAAAATTATGTTTAAAAAAACAAAACTATAACTATAAATAGTATAATTATTAAACTAATTATAAACTACTAAAATACTTAATTATTAAATAAACTTAAAAAAACAAAACTTATAAAACTTTAAAACAAAAATAAATAAAATTAAAAGCTATAAAAAACACTATAAAAAAAAAACTAATAAAAATAAATGAAATATTTTATAGCTTAAACTGCTTTAAATATAACAAAACAAAAAAACATTAATAGTTAATATAAAAACTAATATATTTTAAAAACTAAAACTAATAATTTAACTAATTGCTAAAAGTTATTACTATAATAAAACTATAATAAAAAATAATAATAATATTTTATGCTTAAAAGATTTAAAACATAATAAAATACTATAAAATTGCTATATAATATATTATTACTACTAATATTTATTTAATAAACTAAAAAATAATTAGTTTTTTAAATAAATTGCAAAAACAAAAATATAAAACTTTTATAAATTAAAGTAATTAGTTATAACTATAGTTTACTATAAAAATCCACAAAAATTTGCAATATTTAAAAAAAATTTTAATTATATTTATAATATTATTTTAAAAAAATATAAAAACAACTGCTATAAATATTACTAGCTAATTAAAGCATAATTATACTAAAAAATAGTTATTAAAAGCAAAAAAGCTTAAAAACTACAATTTAAAGCTTAATTAAAAGCAAAAACAAAACAAAGCGTAATAATATTTAAAGTGTAAAATAAAACAAGCATTTAAACATTTTATAAAAAAAAATCAAAAAACAAAATAAGCATTTGCTAAAAAAGCAGCAAATAGCTAAAAAAACTAAAGCTTTATATAAAGTTTAATATAATAATTAGCAAAACTAATTTAAAATTAAACTTATATATTAAAAAAAAAAGTATAACATTTTAATTTACTTAAAAATATAAGCTAATATAATTTTACTTAAAGTAATAAAATAAAATAAAATTCCTTAAAAATATAAACAAAAATTTTAAAAAATTAAAAGATTTAATAAAAGTACTTTTAGCTATAATAATAGTTATATATTTAAAAAAACCAAACCTTTTAATATATTTATATAAAAACATAAAAAATAAATTATATTAAATATTGCTAATATATTTAATTACAATATTATTTTAAAAATACTATAGCTAAAAACTAGCAACTTTTTAATTTAATAAAAAGCAAAAACTATTAATTAAAAAAATAAAAAATAAAGCAAAAAAATTAGAAAAATTGCAAAAAAAATTCTAAACAAAATACTAAAAATATATTATAAATTCTATAAACTATTTAAAAAAAAAAAAAAAAAAAAACTTCTTAAACATAGCTTATAAAATCATTATATTTTTATTAAGAAAAAATGTTAACTAAAGCTTTATTAAGTATATTATATAAGCTTAAACAAAATAAACGCTTTATAAAAATATATTTAAAAAAATCTAGCAAAAAAATTTCTAAAAAAATCTTAGTTATTTGCTAAATACTTTATAGTACTAATACTTAAAATAAAAAATAAAAAACAACTAATTAATAAAAAAAAAAAACTAATATAGCAAATAATAGTTAACTACTAACTATTAAACATAATTATTATTACAAATAAATACTTTTTTATTTTGCTAGTAATTATAAAAAAAAACATTAGCTAAGCAAAATAATTTATAGTAATTAATATTTTAAATAAATATTATGCTATTAAAATAACTAAAAAAAAAAAATAAAAAACTGCTATATAAACAATATATAAACTATATAAGTATATAGTTATGCTATAAAAACTATAAAACATATTAACTAGCTTTTAATATATAATAATAATAATTTTACAAAAGTTTTTAAACAAATTTATGTTTATTTATTTAAATAATATTTTAATTTACTTTAAAACACTAAAAAAACACAAAAAATATATAACTTAAGTATTAAAAACACTTAAACAAACAAAATTATAACTTAACATAAAAAAATATATATAGTATACATAAAAAATTAACTTTTTAAAATTTATAATTATTTTAAAATAAATATAAATTTAATAATTAAAAATTAACATAATATAAAACTAAAAAATATTTAACTTAGCTACTATTATAAATATATAACAAGCATTAAAATTTTTAAACTATATTTAAATATTAATTTAAAACTTTAGGAAAATAGCATTTTACTTTATAAAGTATACAAAAAAAAAATACAAAAGAAAATTTTTTTTAATTTTAAAAAAAGCTTAAGAAGCTTTTAAAAAACTAAAACTTAAAGTTATTTTTAACTTTATAGTTAAACTACTTAATTTACAGAAAAAAAAAAAGCTAAAAATAAATGCTTTAAATAATATAATTGCAAAAGTTTTAAAACAACTAAAAAACAATAAAAGGTAACACTTAGTAGTTTATTATTTTAAAGCACTATAAAACGCAGCATTATAATACTTTATATATAACAAAAAACTGCTTGCAATTATTATAGCACTTAAAAAATAAAAACTATTCTTTATAAAAACTATAAAGCTAATTAAAATTTATTTAAATTATTAAAACTTAACAAAATTTATAACTATACAAAAAATTATTAAATAATATAAAAATTAAATAATTTTTCTTTTTAAGTTTAACTTTAAAATATATTACATTAAAAAAAAAAAAAACATTTAAGCAAACATATTTAATTAATAAAGTTAAAAAAGATTTAAAGTTTTAAAAAAAAACATTTAAGTGCTATATTCTTAAAAAAATAAAAACTTAAAAATTAAAGTTATACTTAAAAACTTTATAAATATATAGCTATAATAAGCTTATAACTTAAAAAAGTTAGCATAACAATAAAAACATAAAAAATCAAAAAATAACAAGCTAATATATAAACATAAAATTTATTTACTAGAATTTTTATAAAACAAATTTATTAAAAAATTCTATAAATACTTATTATATAAATACTAAAAAGCAATAAAAACAGTCTAACAATTATAAAAAAAGTACAATTTTTCAGAACTATAAAATATAGTTAAATTTATTATAAAAAAGTGCAATATTTATAACAAAGCTAAAATAGCTTAACATAAGCTTTATAAACTATTATAACTTATATAAATACTTAAATAAGCATAGTATACTATTACTTAAAATTTTATTATAGTATTATTTTTATTAACTAATTTAGTTATAAAAGTATAATATAATAAAATATAAGTTATTATTAATAAACTTATTAAGTATGCTTATTTTTTACTGTTTAAAAAAAATGCAATAGCTAAACAACTTATATATGCTTTTATATATTAATATTTAAATAAGCATAAACTACTAAAAAAAATTGTTTTAAACTAAAATAAATTATTTACTTTTAAGTTTAAAACTAGCTTTTTTAAACTTATTAGTATTAAACTAAAGTTTTTAACTGCTTATTACTTATAAACAAATAAATAAACAAAAAAACTAAACTAAATATTAAAATAATATTTATAAAGTTATATTAATTATTAATAAAACAATTAAGTAAAACTATTATTAATAATACAAATTTTATATAATATATTAATAAATAAAAATATAAACATATTTTTGCATAAAGCTATTTATAAATAGCAAGCAACTATTAAAAAACAAAAAAAAACATTAATAAAAGCACTTATTATTTTAACTATAATACTTTAAGCAAAAACTATTATAACAAAAATTAAAACGCTATAAGCTAAACTATAATTATGCTTTTAATTTTTATAATAATAAATATTAGTATACTATAATAAAAAACAAACTAAAAAACTAACCTTTAAAAAAAAAAATAAAGTTTATTTATTATAACAAAAATAAAACGGAAATATTAATATTTTTTAAATTAAAACAAAATAACTAAGCAATAAATTAAAATTTAAAAAACTTAGTTCTTTTAAAATTAAAAAAGTTATTTTACTTACTAATTATAAACTATTATTACTAAAAAATATGCAAATTTACCTTATTTTTTATATTTTTTTTACTAAAACTAGCATTTATTAAAACACTTATTAAAACATAACTAAAAATAAAAACAAATTAAAACATTTATAAAATTAAAAATATATTAAATTTCTATTAAAATAACAATAATATTAAATATTTTATTAAATAAAAAAAATATTTATACGCTAATAATATTTAAAAACTTAAAAAACATTTAAAAACTACTAAAATAATTATAAACTAGTTTTACTATTAATACTTTAACTAACTAAAGCTAAAAAAAAAAAATTAACTTTAAATAAAACGTTTAACGCGTTTTAATTAAACTTTAAAAAAATAACTAGCAATAGTTATGCTGTTTTAATGCGTTATTTTTATTTTTTAACTATATAACGCTTTTTTGTTTTAATTTACTTAAGCTTTTTTAAACTACTTAAACTATAAGCTATAACAGCAGCTATTTTTTTTTGCTATAATTTCTTTTATTACTTAAAACAACAGATTTTTGCACTTATTTTTTTATGCTTTTTTATTAGCAAGTCTAATTTATTTTTTAGCTTTTTATACTAAAAAGTAAACTATTATATTTGCTTTAAAAATAAACCTTTAGCGTTATAATTTGCTTGTTTAGCTATAATACATTTAATATATTAATTAAAATCAGATTTTAATATTAAACATTTTATATTATAATAATTGCAGCAAAAGCATAAAGCTATTTTAATTAATTTTAGTTTAATAAAAAAAAGCAAAGCAAAGTTTTGTTAAGCCTTTTGTTTAAAATGCAACAAGCGAAATTTTTTAGAAACTTTACTAAACATAATAAGCACAAAAAACAAAAAACAAAAAATAAAAAAAGAAAACTTACAAAAAAAGAAATATAAAATTATTAAAACAATAATTATAAAAAAAAGAAAATAATATTATAAAATAAGTTAATTACGCTAATTAAAAGCTAAATATAAAAAAAGCATGCATAAAAAAAGTTTTATTTATTAAAAAAATATATATTTAAATTACTATAAAAGTTTAATATATAAACTTAACAAATTTAAACGTTAAATTTATTAAGCTTTAAACTTAACAAACTTAAGCGTTAAGTTTATTAAGCTTTAAACTTAAAACAATATAGCATTAAATTTATTAAAAAAAGCAACGTTTATAAATTACTACTATTATTTCCTTTGTTTATATAATTATATACTTTTTATATTTAATTACTTACTTAGTTCTTAGCTTTTTAGCTATTAATTTTTTTATAACTATTAAACACTAATATACTTATTACTTTTAATCTTTTAAAACCTCTATTAATGCACAGTAGTAAAAGTACCCCAAAAACCTCCTTAACGAACTACCGTTAAAAATCCTATTATTACTTATAAATCAAGACCTTAAAAGCAAACCTGTTATATTAATATATAACAGGTTTATTACAAAAGGCGTTTGTAGCACTTAAAACTATATATGTAGTTTAATAATATAGTTTAGTAAATAAAAAAAGAAATAGTAATAAAAATAAAAGTAAAAAAAATGCAAAATTTACGTAAGTTAAAAAACCTAACTTTTTTTTTTCCTTATTTATATATAAAAAAAAAAGAAATATACATAAAAAATAAAACGTTTTTACTACAAATTAGTTTTTCCTGTTTTTTTGTTATTTTATAGCTTTAAATCCTGATTTTTTTATTATAGCGTTATAATGCGTTGCAAATTTTTAGCATGTTTTGTTTTGTTCTTTTTTTTTTAAATAGTATTATAAAAAAAAATATATAAAGCTATAATAAATTAGCTGCGCTAATATAATATATATAAAAAAATAATAAAACATATTTATATTAAGTTATAATAAAGCAAAAAAGTTTTTATAAATATAGCAAATTCAAAAAAAAGCAGCTTTAGCTTTTTTTTTTTAAAAAAACAATATAACTTTATAGCTTTAAAAGCTTACTGTATACTTAAAGACTTATAAAGTTTTCTTTTTTTATTGCTGTTTTTATATTTGTTTTTATTTATGCAAAAAGCTTATTATATGCTTAAAAACTTATAAAGTTTTCTTTTTTTGTTTTATTACGCTTTTTATATATTTTGTAATGCAGGCTTAATATTTTTGTAACTATTTGTTTAATTTAATTTTATATAATATAAAGTTATATAATATAAATAATGTTGTAGTTTTTAAAACAGCAGTAAAAACGTAGTGCTTTTTATATTGTATTATATAGTTAAACTTGCTATAAAAAATAAAAAGTTAATATATTTTGCTTTTAGCTAAACTTTTTTAGCAAAAGTTTTAATTATATTAATAATAAACTTAGTGCTATATAGTTTTTTAAACTTTTAATATAAGCAGCTAACGTATAGCTTACAAAATAAACTGCTTTTTTTGCTATATTTTAATAAAAGCTAAACTTTTAAGTACTTTTATTAATTAAAAGCATACAAAAAAAAAACAACTATATATTTTTTAAAAGCATTTTATACTAAATGTATAGCTATTATTTTATAAGCAAAAAGCAAATTTATAAATATTAGTTATAAAAAGTTTTTTTATAAAGTTTATAATAGCTTATTTTTGTAAAACATAAATTTAGCACGCTATATAAATTTATATGCTATAATATAGCAGTTTTTTAGCATTATTAAAATATTTAAAGCATTAATAAAAGCAGTAAATATTAACTAAAACTTTAATGTAGTTAATAAATTAGCAAGCTATAAAAGCAGTTATAAAATATAAATTAAGCAAGTTTTTATTTTAAAAAAAGTTAATATGTAGTAAAAAAAGCAATTAAAAAAAAAAGTAAAGCGCTAGTAAAAAAAAAAAAGTCTGTAGTAGCAAAATGTAAAGCAAAAAAAAAAAAAAAAAAAAAAAAAAAAAAAAAAAAAAAAAAAAAAAAAAAACCAAAAAAAAAAAAAAAACCAAAAAAAAAAAAAAAAAACAAAACCAAAAAAAAAAAAAAAAAAAAGTTTATACTAAAAAAAAGCGTAGCTTTAAAAAAAAACGTAGCTTTAAAAGATCTTTTTATGTTTAATGTTTAATTAAATTATTTAATATATTATTGCTTAATAAAACTACTATAAACATTGCTTTTTAGCTAAGTAACATTTATAATATAAAAAAAATAAATGCTTGCTATTACTATAATATATAATAAAACAAGCATATTAATATTATTGCTAATAAACTATAGTTTATTAAAACATAAAAGTAATAAAACAAGCGTACTAATAACATTATTAATAAACTATAGCTTATAAAAATACAAAAGTAATAAAACAAGCATATTAAGCTTAACTATATTATATATTAAATATATATATAAATATTAAAATAAAACTTAAAAAGGTTTTTTTAAACTAGTTATAAAGCAAAATAACGCTTATTATATAAAAAACGCGCGTATATTTTATACTTTATACTGCAATAAAAACTTGCGTGCTTTGTTATACTAAAAGTAATATTTATTACTGCAAACTAATAAATATGCTTAAAACTAATAGCAAAATATAAAAAAATTATTATTAAGCTAAAACATATATTTATTAATACGCTTTAAAATACTATATAAACAATTAAGCTAAAAAATAAAAGCAATGTTTTTTTTAATTATTTTGCTTTTTTTTTTGCTTTAATAATATAATAGCAATATATACTGCTATTTATAAAAAAATCTAAGTTTAAATTTTAGCTAAAGCATAATATAAGCAATATATTTATACTAATAAACATATATTTACTTGATTTTTTTTTTTTTAAAGCAATACTATATGTTGCTTTTTTTTATATAATATATAGCGCTATTAATACTACTTTTTTGTATTTTTTTTTTTGCTAACGTTTTATTAAAAAGCATTTTTTTTAAAAAAGCATTAAATATATAAAACGTATAAAGCATTTTTGCTATATATTTTTTGTTTTTTATTTATTTTAAATATAAATTAGTTTTTAAAGAACTTTTATTTTAAGTAAGCATTACTTTTTTATATACTTATTATAGCTATTATTTATATTTATATATTTATTTATTTTAACTTAAGTTTTTTTGCGTAAAAATGCTATTAAGTTGCTTTATAAACAATTTGCTTTTTTTTTTTTTTTTTTTAACTTTTTTTGCTTTTTAAAAAGCATGCTTGCTAAAGCTAAAATTTTATACTACTTATATATGTTTTTTTTTTTTTGCTTATAATTCTTTTAGCTTTTTTTATTGTTTTTTTAAAGCAAGTTTTGCTTATAAAACTTAATTAGCTTGTTATGCTTTTTTTTTTTATTGCAGCTTTTTTAAGCAAAGTTTTAAGTAGCTTTATAAGTTTTTACTTTTTTGCTTTTTTTATGCGTTATAATATATATACTAAGCTTATTACTTATAAAAAAAGCATAAAACATATAAAAACTATAGTTTTTTTGCGCTTTAATAATGCAGCACTATTAAATAATATATTTATTTTTTGCAAATCTAGTTTTATAAAAAGTAGCTACTTATTATAAATACTATAAGTATATAGCACAAAAAACTAGCTTAATATAGCAATTTAACAGTAGTTATATAATGTTTTTAGTTTTAAGCAACAAAAATAATAATTTTATAGCTTTATGTATAGCTTTTAGCTTTTAAACAAAAAATTCCGTAAAAACTCCTTGCTTTTTTTTTTTTTATGTTAAACTATTTATAGCTTTATTAAAAAATGCAGCTTGCTATTTATTTTATAATTTAAAAAAATAAAACTATTATAATAAATTTATAAAGTATTTAAAATAAAAAAGCATATATTTATATAATAATAATAACTATAATTTATATATTAACTTTTTTTAAAGCATAAAAGTTTAATAGCTAGCAATTAGCAATAAAAGCATTAAAAATAAGCATAACTTTTATATAGTATTATAAAGCTGCAAAAAGTATTAAGCTTGCGCAAAAATTTTATAATAGCATAAAAATAAAATACTTGCATAATTTATAAAAAAGTTAAGCATTTACTTTAGTATAGCATTTATAGTTTTAAAAGTAGCACTTTTTTTGTTTTGCTATTTTATAAGCTTATTTATTATTACTACTAAAAGCGTAGTTTTTTTTAGTTATTAAAAGCTAAAAATAAGCTATAGCAAGCTTTAAAAACCTAAAATAAAATAATGCACTAAAAATAAAAGTGCTATAAAAAAAAGCAATATTAAAATATAAAACTTATTAATACTTATATATAAAATAACAATATTATTAAAAAAAAACTAGCTTGCTACTTAAGTAAAAATTAAGTTATTTTTAGTTATATATTATATAAAGCATAAATATATATTAGCATATTTTATAAGTTAAATAAAAAAAAATCTATTTATATTATTTTGCTTATTATATTGTTTTATTTTTTGTTTTTATTATTATATAATATAAAAACGTTATAGTTTTATTACTAAGCAAAACTTAATTAGTTATATATAAACTTAAACATATATTATAATTTATATTTAAACTTTTTTATATAAACTTTTATATATATATATGTTTAGTTATAAAAACTTTTTTATATAAAACTAGCTATAAAACCTCTTTTATAAAAAAAAAAAAAAAATAACTATTATTTTTAGCATACTATAATTTATAAGTATTTATATTATATAAATAGTTATAACATTAAAATATATATATTACTTTTTTATATATTTTATGCGTTAATATAAATATATTAAGCATAATATATTAATTATATTTTTATTTATTAGAATTTTTTTTTTTTAAAGTATTTTTATTTGCTTAATAAGTTTATGCATTATGTTTAATGCTTTTATAAATGTTATACTATTTCTAACTTATTTATGCTTTTTTTATTAGATTACTTTTTTTTTTTTTTTTTTTTGCATTTTATTACTTTTTTTTTTTTTGTTTTTAGTATTTTTTAATTACTTAATATTATACGTAGTTTTTTACGCAATAATTGCTTTTGTTTTGTTTTGTTATACTTGCTACTTTTATAGTTATTTTTTTAAAGCATTTTTATATATTAACATAAAATAACTAATTAATGCATAACTTTTTATGCTTTTTTTATTATAAAGTTTATTAAGTTTAATATAACTGTTTTTAAGCTTTTAAAATATATATATATTTTATTTTTTTTTAAACTTAATTGCTTTTTTGCTTTAAGTAAAGTAGTTTGTATTTTTACTATTAAAACTAAAAGTAGCTTTTTAAAATTAACTAATAATATTTTTGCTATTTTTTAAACTTTTTTAGCAAATAAAATTTTTTTTGCATAAAAAAGCATAAGCTTAGCTGCTTTAAAGCTAAATTAAATATTGTTTTTTATAAAAGCTTATTAAAACGCGTTTAAAAATGCAGCTAAAAAATCTGCTTTATTTATATAAATTAAATGCTGCTATATAAATTATTTTATATATTGCTTATAACGCTATTAAAAAACATAAAAAAAAACTAAATTAAAAAGCTAAAGCTTATAAAACAAATAAACTAACATTTAAAAAAAAAATATATTATTAACGTAGTAATATTTTTTAAATTTTATTATATAATAGTTTTTTCGAACATTTAAAATTAAAAAGCATTTAGTTTTTTTAATATAGCTTTTTATATAAGCATTAAAATATTAAATCTAGCTTTTAGCTATTTTAAGCGTACTATAGTTATTTTTAAATAAGCTAATAATTTAGTTAGCTAGTAATTTTTTATTATAATATTATAATGCTAAATATATTTTGCTTAAAAAAATAAAATATAATAGTACTGCTTAACTTTAAAAATTAATAGCTTAATTTATTATTATTTATATTTTGCTTTTTAGTTTTGCTTACTTAAAACGTTTATGTTTTTTAGCACTAATTATTACTATTAAGCTAATATTTTTGCATATTTAAAACTTTATTTTACTAAAGTTATAAATATTTTTTATTTATATGCTATATTTTATAATAGTATAGCTAACTTATATAAACTATTTTTAATAAGTTTTAAAATTTTTATTATAAGCTAGCTACTTATATTAATATTAATACTTATATGTTTAAAAAGCTAATAGTTAAGTTTTAAAGTTTAAAGCTATATTATTATTAGTTAAAAATGCATTATAGTTATATAAAAAAAAATCAGCAATATGTTTTTTGTAAGCAAGCTAAAAAAAAAACGCTTATATAAGTTAATTAATATTATGTTATATTATTGTTTTGTTTTTAGCTATTGTTTTAATTTAGCATAACTATTAGCTTTTTAGCTTTAAGTTTTTTATTAAAACATTATATAAAAATATCTATTAGCATAAAAAACATATAAAGATCTGTTTTTTTGTTTAAAAAGCTAATTTGCAATTTGCTTATATTTTTATAGTAAAAAATAATACTAAAAAAAAAAAACATAAAAAAAAAAAATAAAAATTCTTAAAACTAAAATCTAAGTACTTAAGCAATGCTATTTAAAATTTAAAACGTTTTTTAGCTACTTTTTTATTGTTTTTAAAAAAAAAATATAATTTAAACAAAAAACAAAAAAAAAAAAACTATATATATACATATAAAACTAAAAGCTTTATAAAGCAAATAAAACATTTAGCAAGCATTAAAAAAGTAAAAAAAAGCACTTATAAAATAAAAAAAGTCTTATTATAAAAAATGCAATAAATTTAATAGCTTAAAAAAGTATAAAAAAGCTAATATAATTATAAATATTAAAAAAACGTAGTAATAATAAGTTAAGTTTACTGCGCTAATAATAATATAAATAGTGTAGCAAAATTAGCTATAATGCAAAAACTTATAATAAAAATATAAAAACAAATAATAAATTAAAATCTAATTAATTTTTAATAATAAATGCTTTAGTTATAAAGTTATTAATAATTAAACTTAATAAAATAATAAAAAATGCATTACTTACTTATAAACTACGTTAAATATTAAAAATTATTATAAGCATATAAAAAATTGCTAAAAATATATAATGCTTATAACTATATAATAAATAACTTTATAACTACTAATTATAATATAGTTTTAAACTAGCTATTTAAACTAAAATTAAGTGCTTTATTTAAAAACATTAATAGTTTAATTATAAAACTAATAATTGCTACACTATTTATGTTATATGCTTATATAGTTTAAAAAATTTATATAGTAGCATATATATAAATATTTTCGTAACTGTTAGCTTTACAAAAAAGCTGTTAGTATTTTTAAATAGCTTTTTTTATTTAAAACTAAACAATATATCTTTTATTAAAATATAATAAGTAGTTATAAAGTTGTTTGTTATATAACTATAAGCGTTATATGTTTATATTAATTTTTTAAAAAAATTGCTATAAACATATAATGCTTTTATTAGCTTTATTTTAAAAAAGTAATATATACTATATTTTTTTATTTACTTAATGTTATTTATTTTTTATTTTTTTTTATATATTTTATTCATTTAATTCTATTTATATATTTTATTTTATTAATACTAAAAATATATTTATTATATACTTTAATTTTATAATTTTAATTAACTTTTATATTATATAATGTTTTTTTAAGCTTTTAAGCTTTAGTTGTTTTATAAGCGCGCTTTTACTTTAAATAATTTATTTTATTGTTAAAAAAAATAACATATATTTTATTATTTTTTCTTTTGTTTACTTTTACTATATAATAAGCTATTTACTGCTTTTATAACTATTTTAATTTATTAATTCTTTATATTTAGTTATAATAGTAATAATGTTTTTTTATTTTATAGCTTTAGTAATAATAATGCTTACTTTTACTTTTTTAGTACTGTTTTATATTTATATAGCTATAAAAAGCTTAATAAGCTAGCATAAAAAAACTATACTAATTATAAGATTTTTTTTAGCAATACTTTTTATAACTTATTAAAGCTTTAATATATATAAATGTTTATGCTTAGCTTAAAAACTAGTTTTACTTTTGTTTTTTTAATATTTTAGTTTGCTAAACTGTTTTATATTGCTAGTTTGCTAATTATTACTTAAAAAAAATTTAAATTAGCTTTAAAGTTAGTTTATAAAGTTATAAAAAAAAGTTAATAGCTTTTTATAAACTTAGTTCGTTTATATAAATGCATATATTAATAAAAACATAAACAAAAGTAATTATTATTAAATTTAAATAGCTATAATTTTTTTTTTTTATATTTACTGCTTTAAAGTTTACTAATAAGATTACTTATATTAAATTTAATTAAAAGCGCTTTATTTATAATAGCATTACTTAAATAAACTTTTTTTATGTTAGCTTTACTATTTAAAGTAAACATTTTATTAGCTAGCTATTATTTATTATTTTTAGTTCTAAAAACCATTTTTAACTTATTTATTTTAAATAATTTATTTTTTATAGCTAACGCGCTTTTTAACTATATTAATTTATTTATAAAAAATAATAAGTTTAGTATTACTAAAAACTATTTATATTTGTTTAAAGAACAACTAATTCGATTTTTTATTTAATATAACTAATTTAAATAAATTAAAAAAAGCAAAAGCAAAAAGCTTTAGCAGCAAAAATCTTAAAAAACTAGCTATAAATAAGTAATTATTACTAAAGCTATAAATAAAAGTTAATAGTTATTATAACTATATAAAAATATAAAACATTACTAATATAATTATAGCTTTAATTTTAAACTTTTTTGTTTACTTTTTTTTTTATAAGCTTATAAACTTAATAAAAGCAACTATTAAATTAACTAGCTATTAAATTAATATTTAAGCTTAAAATATTTAAAGCATAATAAAATAATAATACAAAAAGTTTATTTTTATTTAAAACAATATTTAAATTTTTAACATTTAATTATAACTTTACAAGTTTACGTTTTAATATTAAATAATTAAAATTGCTAAAATTAACGTAGCAACTTTAATTTAATCTTTTTGTTCCTTAGGTTAAGGTTAGCAGCGTGTTTATATGTTTAACTTAGTAAAAATTTTTATTGATTTTTCTATTAATAGCTTTTATGCCTAATTATTTGCTAGCTTTATATGCTTTTATTTTTGCAATCTATTAGCTTAACATAATAGTACCTTTGCATTGCTTTATTTAAAGCTAATTATCTTTTTTTTGCTGCTTAATGTACTTAATTTTTTACGTATTGACTTTTTTATAACACTACAACACTTTTAATATATATTATGAAAATTCGTTTATAAATTTTATTGCTTGTTACTATTGCTTTTTTTTCTTTTTTTTTTTTTTTTCTTTTTTATTGCATTTGCATTTTTGTTGTAGCTCGTTTTTTTTCAAGTTGCGCGCTATTATTAAGCTTATTTTTTAGTGCCTGTTTAGTGCCTGTTTAGTGCCTTTTTAGCTCTTTTTTAGCGCTTTTATTTGTTGTATTGCTATTTTTGCTTGCTTTTTTCTAGTACTTTTATTTGTTATGTTGTTATTTTTGCTTGCTTTTTTTTAGCGTTTTTATTTGTTGTATTGTTATTTTTGCTTGCTTTACTGTTTTTTTTGTAGCTTAATTACTATGCCTTTATTAGCTACTAAACATAATTAGTAAAAACGCAAAAAAGCTTAAGCATAACAAATTATTAAACTAGAACAAAAAGCTGCTTAACTTTTTAGTTAATTTTGTATTTTTTTTTTTAACTTATTTTTTAATAAAAACACTTTAGCACTTATATACTTTTATGCTTGTATTTTACTGCTTTTAACTTTTAATTTGCTTTTGTACTACTGTTATTTTATTTAAAGCTAATTTTGCTTATTTTTTTTTTTTTTTCTTACAAATGTTTTGTTTTTAATTATTTAACTTTTTTTTATTTATTTTTAAGTGCTATTGCTACTTTTTATTTCTTTGTTTAAGCAATTTTTAGAACTGCTATATATAAATAGCTTTGCTTTCTTAAATTTAAACGATAGTAATGCTATAGATCTTGAACTGCTTAAACTAGAACTTTTTTTTTTTTTTGCTTTTTTTGCTTGTTTTTAATCCTAAAGTTTTTTTAGTTCTAGTAATTTAAGCCTTTTTAATAGTAACAAAAGTAATAGCACCGTTTTAAACGCCCTAAAACTAGTTATTTTGTTTTCTTTAATTTTTTTTTTGTTTTTTATGCTTTATATTCTAAATAAGCTTGTTGTTTTATTGCTTAACTTTTTTTTTACTTCGTTATAACAAAATCCTTTTGTTTTTATTGCTAGTAAAGCTTTTATTTTTAGCAAAAATTGTTTTTTTGCTTTTGCTTTTCTTTTTTTACTACTAGTTTATTATGATTAGTTTAGCTAGCAGTTTTCTTTTTTATTTAATAATACGCATTATTGCACATAGGAACAAATTCTATACTTTTATTTCTATTAATGCAACTATAATATGCTTTATTTTCTATTTTTTTTGTGTTTTTTTATTTTTGTTTATATTTTTAAACTGCTTATATATATATAAAAGCTTATAAAAAACTAAATATCTTAAAACGTATAGTTTTTTTTAAAAAAAAAAAAACTATACGTTTTAGAATATTTAGTTTTTTATAAGCCTTTATTTTTTTGTTCCTTTTGTTCTTTTTATTTCTTAAATATTTAGTTTTTTATACGTTATTCTTTTTTTTTATATATTTTTTATTTATTTTGTTATATTTACTATATTAATTTATTTATATAAAAAAAGTAATTAATATAGCTAGCTATATATTAAAACATATAATAAATTATTTTATATAAGGCTTTTTAACTTTTTATATTAATTCTTTAAAACATAATAATTTTACTAATATTTTATTATTCTGTTTTAAGCTAAAAGCTTTATAAATCCTTTTTTAGCATACTTTTTTTAATGCTAATAAGCTTAAGCTTTTTTTTTTATTTACTAAGGCCTCTTGTTATAATATTTATTAACAAATATATATTACTTATTAATATAACATTAATAGCTATTTTATATAGCTTTGTTTTTTTGCTGCATTTTTCTTAATAATATTTACTTTAAGTTATTTATTTTTGTTTTAATTTTTTATTGCTTAAAATGTATACTGCGTTTTTAACTCAGTAAAACCTTATAAAACCTAAAATTTGCAGCTTAACTCCTTTTAATATAGTTCTAATAACTATATTTATTTTTTTTTTTTTTTATTTTTTTTTGATTTTTAAATATTAAACTATTTATTTGCTATTTGAAATATAAAAACAGTTTATAAAGAACTATATGCTATTTGTTTTGCATGCTTTTTGTTTTTTTATAATTATTGCTTAACACTTTATTAGTTTTGCTTAAGCTAAAGCAAAAATAAGCATTTAGTAAGCTTTAGCAAAAAGCTTTAGCTTTTTTAAGTATACTTAGTTATAGTACGTTATTTTGTATAAATATATAAAACTATTTTAAAACTACTTTAAAACTTTATATAATTAGTATTTGTTTAGCTATTTTGCTAGCTTTATTTTTTTTTTATAAAAATATAATATTAAAAATGTAATTATAAGCTATTTAGCAAAAAGTGCTCTATAGAAATTTTATATAAACTAGTTTTTAATAGTAAACTAGCAGCACTTTTACTTTAACGCTACATAAGTTAACTTTGCTTTTTAAAATATGCTTTATATTATTAAACCTTTTTATTTAACTAATAATATAATACTTTTGTTTACTTTGCTTAATAAGTTAGCATATATAGCTAAAATAGCTTATAATAGCAATAGCTTATTTTAAAGATATTATTTATACTTATATTTGCAATATATATTTTGGGATATAAAAAAGCTAAAAATAATAAAAATTACTTTAGCTAGCTTTTGCATTAAAAAAGTAGCTTTATTTAAAGTTAAAATGTATAATTTTTATAAGCAGCATATATAAACACTTATAAAAGAATTTTATTTTTTTAATTTACTGCAGTTTAACTTGCTACTTTTTAGCTTAAATTTATTTAAATAATACTATTAAAGCAAAGCTAAAATGTTAACGCAAAAAATAATGCTATTTAATTTTTTTTTTTTTTTTAATGCTTTTTAGTTTTATAAAAGCTAGCTATATTATATATTATTTACTTTATTTAACGCCTTTATGCTGCTTTACTATAATATATGCTATAAATATTGTATGCTTTAGTTTTATATTATAATTGCTATAAACTTTTATAAACTGCTTTTTTAGTAAACTATTTGCTTGTTTTTACTAATTGATTTTATTACTTATAACTTTTTTTTTTTTATTTTAATATGCTAGCTAAATAACTTTATGCTTGCTTTTGCTGTTTGCTTTATTAAGCTTATTAAAAAGCTAGCAATATTTGCACTTTTTAATAGCAGTATACTACTAAAGCAGTTTAATACTACTAAGTGTACTAAATATATGTATATAAACTAAGTATTACTTACTTTTTTTAAGCAAACTTGCATTAGCAATATTTTTTTTTAAATATTATAGCTATAGCATACTACTTAGAATTGCTATATGTTTAACAAGTTAAAAAAGCTGTTATAAAAGCTCGGCTTAAAAAACGTAATGCAAAAATGTAGTATGCTATAAGTGTTAAACAATATATTTAAGTAATATATTTTTTAACTTATAAGTTATGCTTTAAAGTAGCTTTGCTTATTTTTTTTTAAGCGTTAAAATTAACTAAAAGTAATTTAACAAAATATAACGCAAAGTATATTAAGCATAAATAAGCAATTTAAAATAATACTACTAAATAACTTTTAAAATATTGCTAACTATATTATTATTTTTGCTAAATATTATAAAGTATAGCTATTACGTAGTAAAACTTTTAAGCTTGCATTATAGTTAGTTGCTTATATATATAATTTAAAGTTTTTTAAAGCTTACAAGTTATATTTTAAGAAACTTAGGCTTTTTTACTAGGTATAATGCAATATTTTATATAAAAGCTAGCTAAATTATATATAAAGCTACTTTTAATTTTTTAGCTTACTTAATGTTTACTATATTTATTTTTAAGTTTTTAATACTTTAAGCAAAATTAAAGTTAAAAGCTTTTAAGTAAACAAAACAGCGCTATTTAATAGTGCTAACTTTTTATTTCTTGTTTTTATATAATAACAAAAACTAAAAACGAAAACTTATAACTTTAGCAATTATAATATAAATAAACACTAAAGCTAGTTTATATATATAGCATTAATGCTTAGCGCTTTAAATAACTATGCTAGTTAGTTAAGCAAAAGTTTTGCTTTTTAGTATTATAAAGTTTAAAAGGCTTAGCTTGCTATATTTATTAGTAAAAATATTATATGCTTATTTTTTAATAACTAGTTTAACTATTATTAAGCGTATACTAGCTTTTATATTTTTGTTATGCTAAACTTTAAAAAAACTAAGTTTTTTTATGTTTAATTGTTTAAGCATATTATTATAAAGTTAGATTTTTTTAGTTTTAAGTATAACTGCTTAAAATTATTGCGTTATAATATAGTAAAAAAAAAGCTATTATATAACAACATAAGTTACTTATTTAAAAAAGCTTTAGTAGTTATTATATTAATATATTTGCTATAGTTGCTTAATTAAGTTTGTAATGCTGCTATATAAGCATACTATAATATATATTTATATGCTATAACACTTATGCAATAAAAACGTAATGCTTTTTATTTTAGCTTTAATACTATGCTTTAGTATTTATTTAACTATTGCAGTAAAGGTTTCTTACGTATATTTTTTAAACAGCTTTTTTATATATTTATTAAGCAACTTATTATGTTTTTTTAATTATATATATTTTGCTTTAACACATTTTTTAATGCTGCAGAACTATTATTTTTTTTTGTTAATTTATTAGTATAACTTAAACTAAAAAACTTAAAAGCTAATAGTTTAATACTAGCATTTAAGTTGTTATATAAAATAAGCATATTAGCAAAAAAAATCTTTATAAAATATATAGTATTATATAAAAAGCTAAACATAAAGCTAACTATATAGCGTAAATTAACAAAAGAATTAACTAATAGCAATAAAACTAGCAAAAAGAAAAACAAAATAAACGTTATAAATAATATAAAGCTAAAAACAAACAGTAGCTATAATTTTAGTAATTATAAGTAGCTATAATAAAACCTAGAACTAAAGTATAACTAATAAAAGCTACTAAAAATAAAATATTTAAAGCTATATAATAATTATACTTTAGCTTAATAATTACTAAAAATAAAATATTTAAAGCTATATAATAACTATATACTGGCTTAATAACTATAAAAGGTCTTAAAAACAAAATATTTACTATAATTTTTGCTAAGCTTTTTTTAGTTTGCTTTTTTTGTTTTTTTTATAACTTTTTTTTTTAGCTTAGCTATACTAACTATTTATGTTTGCTATTTTAGATATTTAGTTTATAAAGCCTTTATTATTATTAAGGCTTAAGCTTATAGCTAAAAGGTATTACTATAAGCTAAAAAAAAACCTTTTTAGAAAAAGTAGCTAATAATAATTAAAATATATGGGTTATTTTAGCTGCTTACTTTAATAACTTTTAGTTAATTTAGTATTTTGCTAACTGCAATATAAATATTTTTGCTGCTTTTTTATTTTTTACCTAAAAAGCAACCTTTAAACAAGTTATATAAAACCAAAACAACATTAATAGCGTTAAAAAGTATAATATATAATTTATAGAAATAAAAAAGCAAAAAATACAAAATAAAGTGTTAATATTTATTTTTTACTTTAAAACTTAAAACAAGTTTACTTTTTTTGTAAATACTTATAGTAAGTATTTATTTTTTATATTGTTTTTATATTAGAACTTCAAAAAACTAAATATTCTAATAATAATTAAAATATTTGGTTTTTTGTGCGCTTAAGTATAGTTATACTAATATAGTTGCAGCATTAGCAATATTGTATTTTTATTACTAATTTTAAAATGCAAGCATAACTTAAAAAAATCCTGATTTTTTTTTGATATAAAATAGCTTTAGCACAATAGTTTAATATATTATAATGTATAACTTTAGTGCTAAAAACAAACTTAATGCTTTAGTAAACTTATTTAAAAGGCATAATTTTATAGCTTACTTTGTATTTTTGTAGCAAAGTTATTAATTCTTAAAAAGTAAAATGCTTTTTGTAGTAATTATTGCAAAAGGTTAATAAGCAGCAAATGCACTAAAAATAGCTATAGTTATAGCAGCTTTTAAGCTATTATAAATTTACTTAAAGCATTTTTATATCTAATAAAGCTAAAGTACTAAGCTTATTTATAATATTTCTAAAAAAAATTAAACTAAAGCATTGCTTTTTATATAGTTCTACTAGCATAAACGTTACAATAATAAATCTTTTATATATTATAATGTAACGGACCTATTATATATTAATATAATAGGTTTGCCTTTAAGGTCTTGATTTGCAGGTAATAATAAAATCCTTAATAGTAGTCCATTAAGGAGGTTTTTAGGGTACTTTTATTACTATACATTAATAAAAGTCTTAAAGAATTAAAAGTAATAAATATATTAATGCTTAGCAGTTATAAAGAAATTAATAGCTAAAAAGCTAAAAACTAAGTAAATAATTAAATATAAAAAGTGCATAATTATATAAACAAAAGAAACAGTAGTAATAATTTATAAATGTTGCTTCTTTTAATGAACTTAATGCTATATTGTTTTAAATTTAAAGCTTAATAAACTTAACGCTTAAGTTTGTTAAGTTTAAAGCTTAATAAACTTAATGCTTAAATTTATTAAGTTTATATATTAAACTTTTATAGTAGTTTAAATATATATTTTTTTAACAAATAGAACTCTTTTTGTGCATGCTTTTTTTATACTTAGCTTTTAACTAGCTTAATTAACTTATTTTATAATATTATTTTCTTTTTTTTATAATTGTTGTTTTAATAATTTTATATTTTCTTTTTTGTAAGTTTTTTTTTTTTATTTTTTGTTTTTTGTTTTTTGCGCTTATTATGTTTAGTAAAGTTTTTAAAAAACTTTGCTTGTTGCATTTTAAACAAAAAGCTTAACAAAACTTTGCTTTGCTTTTTTTTATTAAACTAAAATTAATTAAAATAGCTTTATGCTTTTGCTGCAATTATTATAGCATAAAATGTTTAATGTTAAAATTTAACTTTAATTAATATATTAAATGTATTGCAGCTAAACAAGCAAATTATAACGCTAAAAGTTTATTTTTAAAGCAAATATAGCAGCTTATTTTTTAGCATAAAAAGCTAAAAAATAAATTAAACTTGCTAATAAAAAAGCATAAAAAAATAAATATAAAAATCTGCTGTTTTAAGCAATAAAAAAAATTATAGCAAGAAAAAATAGCTATTATTATAGCTTATAGTTTAAGTAATTTAAAAAAGCTTAAGCAAATTAAAGCAAAAAAGCGTTATATAGCTAAAAAACAAAAATAATACGTTAAAGCAGTATAATTATTGCTAGTTATTTTTTTAAAGTTTAATTAAAACGTACTAAATGCTTTATTTAAAGTTAATTTTTTTTTTTTAGCTTTAACTAATTAAAATATTAATAGTAAAACTAGTTTATAATTATTTTAGTAGTTTTTAAATGTTTTTTAAGTTTTTAAGTATTATTAATATATAAATATTTTTTTTATTTAATAAAATATTTAACATTATTATTATTTTAACGGAAATCTAGTATATTTTTAACTTTATAAATGTTTTAATTTGTTTTTATTTTTAGTTATGTTTTAATAAGTATTTTAATAAATGTTAATTTTAGTAAAAAAATATAAAAAATAAAGTAAATTTATATATTTTTTAGTAATAATAGTTTATAATTAATAAATAAAATAACTTCTTTAATTTTAAAAAAACTAAGTTTTTTAAATTTTAATTTGTTGTTTAGTTGTTTTGTTTTAATTTAGGAAATATTAGTGTTTACGTTTTATTTTTGTTATAGCAAATAAACCTTGTTTTCTTTTTTAAAAATTAGTTTTTTAGTTTGTTTTTTGTTATAATATATTAATATTTATTATTATAAAAATTAAAAGCATAGTTATAGTTTAGCTTATAGCATTTTAATTTTTGTTGCAATAGTTTTTGCTTAATGTATTATAATTAAAATAACAAATGCTTTTATTAATGTTTTTTTTTGTTTTTTAATAGTTGCTTGCTATTTATAAACAGCTTTATGTAAAAATATGTTTATATTTTTGTTTATTAATATATTATATAAAATTTATACTATTAATAATAGTTTTACTTAATTATTTTATTAATAGTTAATATAACTTTATAAATATTGTTTTAATATTTAATTTAATTTTTTTGTTTGTTTATTTGTTTATAAGTAGTAAGTAGTTAAAAACTTTAGTTTAATACTAATAAGTTTAAAAAAACTAGTTTTAAACTTAAAAGTAAACAATTTATTTTTGTTTAAAACAATTTTTTTTAGTAGTTTATGCTTATTTAAATATTAGCATATAAAAACATATATAAATTATTTAGCTGTTATATTTTCTTTAAACAATAAAAAGTAAGCATACTTAATAAGTTTATTAATAATAATTTATATTTTATTATATTATACTTTTATAATTAAGTTAGTTAATAAAAATAATACTATAATAAAATTTTAAGCAATAATATGCTATGCTTATTTAAGTATTTATATAAGTTATAGTAGTTTATAAAGCTTATATTAAGCTATTTTAGCTTTATTATAAATATTGCACTTTTTTATAATAAATTTAATTATGTTTTATAGTTTTAAAAAATTATATTTTTTTTATAGTTATTTAATTGTTTTTGTTGCTTTTTAGTGTTTATATAATAAATATTCGTAAAATTTTTTAATAAACTTGTTTTATAAAAATTCCAGTAAATAAACCTTGTGTTTATATATTAACTTATTATTTTTTAATTTTTTGTGCTTTTATAGCTATGCTAACTTTTCTAAGTTATAAGCTTATTGTAGCTATATATTTATAAAATCTTTAAATATAACTTTAACTTTTAAGCTTTTATTTTTTTAGAAATATAACACTTAAATGTTTTTTTTTAAAACTTTAAATCTTTTTTAACTTTATTAGCTAAGTATGTTTGCTTAAATGTTTTTTTTTCCTTTAATATAATATATTTTAAAGTTAAATTTAAAAAAAAAAACTATTTAATTTTTATGTTATTTAGTAATTTTTTATGTAGTTATAAATTTTATTAAGTTTTAATAATTTAAATAAATTTTAATTAGCTTTGTAATTTTTATAAAAAATAGTTTTTATTTCTTAAGTGCTATAATAATTATAAGCAGTTTTTTATTATATATAAAGTATTATAATGCTACATTTTATAATGCTTTAAAGTAATAAGCTACTAAGTGCTATTTTTTGTTGTTTTTTAGTTGTTTTAAAACTTTTATAATTATACTATTTAAAGCATTTATTTTTAGCTTTTTTTTTTTTGTAAATTAAGTAGTTTAACTACAAAATTAAAAGTAACTTTAAGTTTTAGTTTTTTAAAAGCTTTTTAGGCTTTCTTTAAAATTAAAAAGGATTTTTTTTTGTATTTTTTTTTTGTATACTTTGTAAAATAAAATGCTATTTTTTTAAAGTTTTAAATTAATATTTAAACATAATTTAAAAATTCTAATGCTTGTTATATGTTTATAATAATAGCTAAGTTAAATATTTTCTAGTTTTATATTATGTTAATTTTTAACTATTAAATTTATATTTGTTCTAAAGTAATTATAAATTTTAAAAAGTTAATTTTTTATATATGTTATATATACTTTTTTGTGTTAAGTTATAATTTTGCTTATTTAAGTGTTTTTAATACTTAAGTTATATATTTTTTGTGTTTTTTTAGCGTTTTAAAGTAAATTAAAATATTATTTAAATAAATAAACATAAATTTATTTAAAAACTTTTATAAAATTATTATTATTATATATTAAAAGCTAGCTAGTATGTTTTGTAATTTTTATAGCATAACTATATATTTATATAGTTTATATATTATTTATATAGCAAATTTTCATTTTTTTTCTTTAGCTATTTTAATAGCATAATATTTATTTAAAATATTAACTGCTATAAATTATTTTGTTTAGCTAATATTTTTTTTTATAATTATTAGCAAAGTAAAAAAATATTTATTTGCAATAATAATTATATTTAATAGTTAGTAATTAACTATTACTTGCTATACTAGTTTTTTTTCTTTATTAATTAGTTATTTTTTATTTTTTAATTTAAGTATTAGTATTATAAAGTATTTAGCAAATAATTAAAATTTTTTTAGAAATTTTTTTGCTAAATTTTTCTAAATGTATTTCTATAAAGCGTTTGTTTTATTTAAGCTTATATAATATACTTAATAAAGCTTTAGTTAATATTTTTCCTTAATAAAAATATAATAATTTTATAGGTTATATTTAAAAAGTTCTTTTTTTTTTTTTTTTTTAAATAGTTTATAAAATTTATAATATACTTTTAGTATTTTGTTTAGAATTTTTTTTGCAATTTTTCTGATTTTTTTGCTTTAATTTTTACTTTTTTAATTAATAGTTTTTGCTTTTTATTAAATCAAAAAGTTGCTAATCTTTAGCTATAATATTCCTAAAATAATGTTATAATTAAATATATTAGTAATATTAAATATAATTTATTTTTTATATTTTTATATAAATATATTAAAAGGTTTAGTTTTTTTAAGTATATAACTATTATTATAGCTAGAAGTACTTTTATTAAATCTTTTAATTTTTTAAGATTTTTGCTTATATTTTTAAAAAATTTTATTTTATTTTGTTTTTTTAAGTAAAATTATGTTAGCTTATATTTTTAAGTTAATTAAAATGTTATATTTTTTTTTTAATATATAAGTTCAACTTTAAATTAGTTTTGCTAATTATTGCATTAAATTTTATGTAAAACTTTAGTTTTTTTAGCTATTTGCTGCCCTTTTAATAAATATTTATTTTGTTTTTTAACTTTTTTTTATTAAATGTTTAAATGCTTGTTTTATTTTGCACTTTAAATATTATTACGCTTTATTTTATTTTTGCTTTTAGTTAAGCTTTAAATTGCAGTTTTTAAGCTTTTTTACTTCTAGCAATTATTTTTTAGTATAATTATGCTTTAATTAGCTAATAATATTTATAGCAGTTATTTTTATATTTTTTTAAAATAGTATTATAAATGTAGTTAAAATCTTCTTTAAATGTTGCAAATTTTTGTAAATTTTTATAATAAACTATAGTTATAATTAATTACTTTAATTTATAAAAGTTCTATATTTTTGTTTTTATAATTTGTTTAAAAAACTAATTATTTTTTAGTTTATTAAGTAAATATTAATAGTAATAATATATTATATAGCAATTTTATAGTATTTTGTTATATTTTAGATTTTTTAAGCGTAAAATATTATTATTATTTTTTATTATAGTTTTATTATAGTAATAACTTTTAGTAATTAGTTAAATTGCTAGCTTTAGTTTTTAAAACATATTAATTTTTGCGCTAATTATTAATGCTTTTTTATTTTGTTGTATTTAAAGCAATTTAAGCTATAAAAATATTTTATTTATTTTTATTAGTTTTTTTTTTATAGTGTTTTTTATAGCTTTTAATTTTATTTGTTTTTGCTTTAAAGTTTTATAAATTTTATTTTTTTAGGTTTACTTAATAACTAAATATTTTAGTAGTTTATAATTAGTTTAATAACTATACTATTTATAGTTATAGTTTTATTTTTTTAAACATAACTTTTTTTTAAACTATATTTTAAGCTTTAATAGTTTAAAGTTTTTATAGTTTTATAAGTTTGCTAACTATATTAACTTACTATTTTTTATTGTTTGTTACTTTTAGTTAAACTATTTTTTTAAGTTATATACTAAATAACTTTAATTATTTATATAATAAATATATTTTTTTGTAATTTGTTTTAATAACTATAAAGCTTTTAAATAATATTTATATATTTATTTATTTTAACTTATATAAATAAAGCATTTAGTTTTATTTAGTATAATATTTTTATTTTAACTTAAAATAGCAACTTTATATTTTTGCTTTAAAAACGTATTTTTTAAATTGCTTTATTATTTTTTGTTATTTTAAACTTTTATAACTTATACTTTTTTTTTAAGTTAAAAAATCTTTTTTTTTTATAGCTTTTTTTTTTGTTTTTTTTTTTTTTAAATTAGCATTATTTTTAAAAGTGTTTTTTTTTTTTATAGTTATAATATTTAACTTTAAATATATTTTAAGGTTATTATTTTTAAACTTTATTAATTTGTTTAAACCTTTGTTTAATACTTTTTTAAGTATTTTTTTTTTGTTTTTTTTAGTTTTTTTAATTTTAAAATACTAATTAAATAATTATTAATTAATTATAATAGCTATATTAATATATATATTGATTTTTGCTAGTTTATTTATTTTATATAATTTGTTTTAAATTTAAGTTTTAAGTTTACTATAAAATAAATAAAATAATATAAGCTTAAGCAATTTTAAAATTACTGCTAATTGTTTAAATTTTATAGCATAATTTACTGTTACTTTTATTTGTTTTAAATAATAAAGTGCTTTTTTTATGTATTTTGCTTTTTAAATGTTTTTAAATAATATTTTTATTTAATTTTTAAACTTAATATAGTTTTTAAAAAATTTTTTTATTTTTAGCTTAAAATTAATTAACTTATTAGCTTTTAAAAAATTCTTTAAAATAAGTTAAAACTATTTTAATACTTTTTTTAATAAAAATTATAAAATAATTATTATTTTTTGATTTTTTTTTGTAATAATAATAAAGTGCTATTTTAAATAAAGTTTAATATAAATTAAAAAAGCTTTTATATTTATAAATTTATTATAAAGCTTTAAAGCAATAAGTTTAAAACTTTTAATGTTTAATATTTTTAATATTATAAATAATTTTAATAATAAAAGCAGCAATAATAATAAAAAGTTAAGTTTTTTATTTTAAGTTATTACTTTAAGTATAATAATAATAAAAATAAATATTAAGTTTGCTAGTAATAATATTAGCATTAATTATAATATAATTATTTGTTTAAAACTTTAATTTATTATTATAATAATAATTATTATTGCTGTTTTAATTATTATAGCTAATATTTATACTAGTTTAAAAGTTATAACGCTTAGTATTTAAGCTGCTTTTTAAGTTAAAATAACTATTTTGCTTTATAGCATTAGTATTAATATTAGCTTTTTTTTACTACTATTGCTTAACTTTTTTTTTTTTATTATTGCTTTTTTTTTAATAAAAGTAGCTAATAAAAATATTAAAGTTTATTGTTTTAATACATTGCTAATTTTAAAAGTTTTTAAAATTTTTAAACTTAATTTTTAATTTTTTATTTTTAATAATATAACTTAAATTTAGTTTTATTAATTATTAAGTAAAGTTTACTTATATAATACTATTTAGCATTTTTATTTTTTAAATATTTTTTTAGTATATTTTTAAAAGTTTATTTTATAAATTATTTATTATTTAACTTTTTATATTAATATTTGTTTTTAAATGTTAAGTTTTATTAATTAAAGAGCTATTAAAATATAATAAACTTATTATATATTAATATAATAGGTTTGCTTTTAGGGTTTTAATTTGCAAGTAATAATAAAATCTTTAATAGTAGTCCGTTAAAGAGGTTTTTAAAGTACTTTTATTACTATGCATTAATAAAAGTTTTAAAGGTTTAAAAATAATAAATATATTAATGCTTAATAGTTATAAAAAATTAATAGCTAAAGAACTAAAACTAAATAAATAACTAAATATAAAAAGTGCATAATTATATAAACAAAAAAAAAGTAAAAAAAATAGTAACTTTTTTTAGATTATTGCAAGTTTAGTAAGCATTAAATTATTGTAAGTTTAGTAAGCCTTAAATTATTATAAGCCTAGTAAGCTTTAAATTATTGTAAGCTTAATAAGCTAAATAAGTCGTTATATAACTTTAGCTTTAGCTAGCAAAAAAAAAGGTGCAAAGTATGTATAAAAGCATTAAGCCGCTTTAAAGGCCACCCTTGTGTTAATTTTGTAATATATACTTTATGTTATTTGTTTATACTTGCTAAAGTTCTAATATATAATATTTTTTTTAATTTTAAAAGCTAGGTTTTTTTTTATATAATGCTTTATTATAAATATAATAATAAATCTAAGTTATAAAGTTATATTAATATTATTTACAAATAAACTATTTATAAAAATAAATAGTTTTATATAGCTTAAATCTAAAAGTATAAACGTTAATCTATAGTTATAATTATTTATTTATTCTTTAACTTTATAGTTTAAATTTTTAATATTTGTTAGTACTAAGTTAATTACTTAAGCAATAGCTATAAAGTTATATATAGCTTTTAGTTAGCAAATGTTATTTATATAAGCATTATATATATATTAAAAAACATATTGCTATATAGCATTTTTTATACAAAAGTTAATTAAAGCTAGTTAATTTGCTTAGCTTTTTTGCATAAGCGTTATATTTTTTTCGTATAAAAAAATAACTTAACTACTATTAAATTTAATAAAGTAATCTTGTTATAAAATTTCTTTTAGCTTTGCATAAAACTTTGCTTTATATAATTTATGTTTTTTTTTCGCTAAAAATTTAAGTGTAATAAAGCTAAACATATTATTTATTTATAAACTTATAATGCTAAATTTATATAAAAGTTTTAATATAAACAATAAACATAAGTTATATATAAAAACTATTATACTAACTTTTTTATAATAATATTAATAATAAGTTTTAAACTAATATAGCTTTAATTTAGCTAAGCTATATAATAATTATATAATTTATATAATTATTTTTTTAAAATATTTTAAAACAAATTTAAAAAGTAGTTATATAAAGATTTTTTATGTAAGCTTATTTTTTAATTATATATATGCTTATATAATATTTTAAAGTTTGCTTAAAGCATTAAAGTTTTAAATTAGCAAAAAGCTTAAAGCTAGTAATAATTATTAGCTTATTTGCTAAATTATTAGCAATTAAATTAATACAGTTTTTTTTTTTTGTATTATTATAGCTTTGTATAACTAATTTAGATTTTTTATATAGCTTAATTATTTTTTTTTTAATTTTTTATATAAAGCAAAACTTAAAAATTTAAGTATTATTATATTTATTCGGGTTATATTTTATAAACTAAAAAACACTTCGTATAATAAAGTTATTAATTTTTATAGCGTTTAATTTTTTAAACAAAGCGCTAAAAGTACTAATAATGCTATTTTTACGTAATTTTACTACTAAAGCATAGTTTTGTTTTTTTTTAAAGTTAAAAACAAATTGCTAATGTTTTATATAAACGCTATAAAAAAGTTTTTAGCTTTTTTAAGTTTTTTGCATTTTTTTTATATAGCTAGTTTTATAGCTAGTTTTATAGCAGTTATGTTTTTTTTTTTACTATTTGCTAAAATATGTTTAGTTATATAGTAATATAGCTTAACTTATGTTTATTTAAAGCAAATTAAGCTGTTTATAAAATTAATAATTATATTAAGTTTTTTAATTAATTATATTTTATATAGTTTTTTTTAGCTTTGCTTTTTATGCTATATAAAAACTTTACTATATAAAAGTAAAAATAATACTTTATATAAAGCTAACTTATTACGTTTATAAATTATATAGCTAATTTTAACTTTTGCTTGTTTTTTATAAAGCATTTTTATAGCTTTTTTAATTGCTTTAGCTTTTTATATAATATTTAGCAAAAAAAAAAAGTCTTAATTAACTTTTAAATATGCTTTAAATATAAAAAGCGTTAAAACTAAGCTATTAAGCTTTATAGTATTATTTAAAGCTTTAATTATTATTTATAAAATTAACTTATTTTTTGTATAATAACTTAGTTTAACTTTTAGTATATTATATATATAATAAAAAAATCTATATGCTTTTTTTATTTTATTAATAGCTTAGTAAGCTTTAATAAGCATTTTTTAGCACTTTATATTTATAATTTTAGCTTAATTTTAAAATTCTTTAAACAAAAAGTTTGTACTAAAGTTATATATAATATAGTTTAAAAGTTTTTAATATATATTAATTTAATATTTATATAAAATTTTTTAAGCGTTTTATATAAATATAAATTTTAAAAATATAGCTGCTTAAAATAATATAGCTACATTAATTATATATAAAACCTGCTTATTGTTTATTTATATAGCATTAATTATAACTTTATAATTAAAGTTGCAATTATTTTTAATTATAAATTTAAAACAACAAAATGCTTAATTATATAACTAGTAATAATAGCAAAACTTTTAGATCTTTTTTAAAGCAAAGCAATTAATATTATAGCTTATATAACTAAGCATATTATATAGTTTTTTTATATAAAAATATTTAAAGCGTTTATAAAGCTTTTAAAGTTCTGTTTTTATAAAATATAAACTTGTTTTATATAAACTAGTATTAAAAAACAAATGTTTTTATTTCTATATAACAAAAATAGTTTTTTTGTTTTATTATATAATAATGTTTTTTATATTATTAAAATATGCTTTTAAATAGTTAGCATTTTTTAATAAAAATAAAAAAAAAATAACAAAATTTAAAATATAATATATAGTTATACTAAAAGCGTTTTTTATTTATATAATACTTATAGCATTTATAGTATTACTTTTATTAAAACAAATATAAGCATTACTTAAAGTTTAATTAACTTTTATATAAAAATATATTTAAAAGTATGCTTTTAATTAAGCTTTTTTTATTATTAAATAATTAAAAGCGCTAATATTTTAAAGTTTACTTTAGTAATTTATATAATAATAATTATTTAATATAAACTAATTATATAGTACTATTATTTTATAGTTTTAAATATTTTTTTTTATTATATAATAAAAAAATATGCTATTTATTAAATATTAAGTAGTTTAGTTATTAAATTTTTTATTAATATTTTTAGCATTATTATTTAACTTTAAATATTTTTTGCATTTTGCTATATATAAAAAAAATTCTTTTGAAATAAGTTCTTAGTTATAAATTATTTTGTGTAAATTAAAAAATATGTTTTTTATACAAGCTTTTTTTTAAAAAGTATAATATATTAACTAGCAGCTTTTTTTTTAATAAACAAAGCATTTTTTGTTTATATAAAAGTTTTAGTTTTTTTAATTATAGCTTTAAAAATAGCTTAGTTGTTTAATTAGTTAACTTAATAATTTTAATATAAATTTAAGTTATTACTTTTTTATATAGCTATAGTTATATTTTTAGTTTATAAAATATAACTTATTATTTTTTTATATAAAAGTTTTTGCTATATTATTTAATGCTATATATAAGCATATTTATAAGTTAGCAAAAAATCTTTTATATATAAGTTTTTAAAAAATTAACATTATAGCTAACTTTAATATATTTTAATATGTTTATATAATGTTTATACTTAGTTAAATTTTGCTTTAATAGCTAGTACTAAATACTTGTTATATTTTTTTAAGCTTATTAAGCATTAATTTAAATATTTTATATAAAGCTAAGTTTAAGTTTTCTTTTTTTATTTATATAAAAAAAACTATAGTTTAATTAGCTTAATATTAACTATAGTTTATATTAGTATTAAAATAAGTATTTATTATATAATATATTTTACTTTACGTTTTGTTTAAACTAATATAATTAATAAAAAAGTTTTTTATATAACTTTTTAAAATATATAAAAATATAACATAATATTAGTTTTTTATAATTTTAATTTATTAATAAGCAGTAATAAATAAACAAGCCTTATTATATAATAAGTTATATAGCTTGCTTATATAGTTTTAGCTTAAGTTTTAGCTTTTTTAAAAAGTAATATATTTATTAAAAAATATAAATTTGTTTTATATAAACTTTATTAAAAATAAGTTTAAAAACATATTTTTAATAGCTAGATTTAATATTATATAAACATATGTTTTTTGCTTTAATATTTGCAGTAAATAATATTAAACAAAGTATTTATATATTAGTTAAAAAATCAGTTTATAGTTTACTTTTGTTATATAAAAATTAAACAGCTTAAAAAAATTCTAATATTTAATACTTAGCTAGATTAATTATAGTTAATATTTATATTATTACGTTTAAAATTATACGTTAAAACTTAGGTCTTTAAAAAGTAGTTTAATATATAAATAATTTAAAAAGTTTTAATTATTATACAAAAAAATGTTTAACTATTAGTTTAATATTAACAATATTGCTAATAGTTAAATAGTTATTATATAATAAGTATTTAATAGTTCTTTTAATTTTTTAATTATAAAGTTTTTGTAAGTTATTTTTATAAGCTTTTAAATTATAGTTATTTTTAACATAAAGTAGATTTTTTTTAACTTAAGGTTTTTAAGCAAAGCGCTTTATACGCTTTAATAAATCTTCTAAAAATAATTTTTTGTTTATTTTTTAAAAGTTTTAGCAAACTTGAACCTTTTTTAAATTCTTTACACTTAACCATAACTTTATAAGTTCAAGCCTAATTATTAAATAATTAAGATCGCTAAAATTAGCGTAACGATTTTTATTTATTAAGTAAGTTGCACTTTATTTACAAAGTGCAAATATAACAAAAAACGAAAAAATAATATTAAACGACTTATTTATTAAAAATATAACTAATATATTACTAAAATTTACTAGTAATGTAACTATAAAGCAGCAATGTTTTAACAAAAAACATAAAACTAATAAACTTTTTAATGTATAAAAAATAGTTAATAAAATTATAAAATTAGTACTATAACTATTAACAAAAAAAAAGATAATAAAAGAAATCTTTTTTTAAAGAAATGCAAAAAAAGCGCAAATAGTATATATATTAAAAAAAGCCTAAAAAAGCTAGCAAAGCATAAAGCTTAACAACAAAAATAACTTTAATATATTTATAACTTGCTATAACTTAAATGCTACTATAAAAACTAACTAAAAAAGCATTAAAAATACTGTTTAAAAGCTTTTTTAATAAACTTTGTTAAATATAAACATGCTAAAATTTTAAGCATAAATTATAGCTTTATAGCTAGCTTATAACAATAAAGCAGTACTATTTAAACAAAACAAAAAAGTATTAATTAAAGTTAAAAAACAAACTAATAACTTTAAAAATAAAACACTAGTTAATATTATTAAAGCAGTAAATATAACGTTTATAAGCAGCAATATAATTGCTGCTAAAAAGCTATATAATAAAAATATAATAATTATTTTTAAGGAAGCAATGCTTTAAAAAGCTAAAAAAAAAAAAAAAATTATAAAAGCTTTTAAAAAAAAATCAAAAATATAACAAAAAAAAGCAGCGCTAATAATAAAAAGTATTTTAGCAAAACAAATTAAAGCAATATACTTAAATAAAGATTTATTGCAGTTATTATGCAATAAATATTTTAAAGTTATAAAGTACAAAAAAATGCTATTTAAAAATATAAAAGCTAGATTTACGTTAATATTATTATATATAAGCAATATTGCAGCAGCTAAAATAATATGCAAAAATAGCTTTTTATAAAAAGCTTAATTATTTAACTATAAACTTTTTGCTATAAAGCTTAAAGTTATATAATGTTTTAATTGCTATAAATATAGTTATATAACTAAATATTGCTATAAAAACTTAAAGTATAACTATTGTTTAGCTTTAAAGTACTAAAAAAATAAAAAAAGCTGCTTAATAAAAATATAAAAAGCAAAACAAAAATGCATAAACTATAAAAAAACATATATAGCATAAAATAAAGCTTGCTAAAAAAAAGTTAAACAAAAAAACAAAACAAAAGCAGTATATATATTATAATTTAAAAGCTTTTAAAGTACTAAAAAAATAACAGTAATAAACAAAAAAATAAATAAAAATAGTTTAAAAATATTAATAATATTAGCATTTATAAAGCTAAATAAAAAAAGATTATTAGCAAAAAAACAGCAAACTAATAATATAAACAAAAACTTATTTTTATTAACTTAATAATATATAATATTGCTTTTTAAAACATTATAAAATTTAAAAATAATATAGTACGCATACTATAAAATAATAGCTTTAATTATATAGCAGTTTAAAAGCTAATAATTAATAAATATAACAATATATATTGCTTTAATAATAATAATTACTAGGTTATTTAATTAAAAAGCAAAGCTATATTATATATAAACAAAAAAATTATAATAAAAATGCTAGCAAAAAACACTAGTAAAAACTAAGCAAAAGTTATAATAAGCAATAATAACTTAGTAGTATTTTTATAGTTAATATATTTGCTAAATTAAAAAAAAACAGTTTAGCATAGTTTAATCTAAAAAATATATAAAGTAAGCAAGCTAAAAAAACGCTATATATTTATAAATAACTTTAACTTTTATTATTTATTATAAAACTTAAAAAGTAAAAAAAACTAAAAAGCAAATAAACTACTTAAGTTTATTGTATAATAGAATTTTATACTAGCTACTTTTTAAAAAAAAATAACTAAAATAAAGCATAAATAAAAAAGCTTAACAATAAACTTAATATAAATATTTAGCAATTTAGCTATTATTTATTAAAAGGACTTAAAATAGCTAAGTTTTAATTATAAAGCACTAAAAGTTATAATTAACTTAAAAATAGCTTTATAAAAATATTTAAAAAAAGCAAAAAAATAAAACTAGCTTAAATTAAATAAAAATAAAGCAGCTATAAAAACAAAAGCTATTATTATAAAAATATATATATTACGTATATTTAGCAAGCTAAATAATGCTTTTAACTTTTTAATTTAGCAACTAATAAAAATAATAAATAAAATAATGCTTAAAAAAACTATAAAAAAAGAACATTAAGCATTACTTTAGTAGTTCTTAAAAGTAATTAAAACAAAAAAAAAAGCAAAATAAACATATTATAAGTTTTAAAGCAAAAAAACTAAAGCAGCATAGCAAACTTTTTTAAAAAAAAAAAAAACTTTTAGTAATAAAGTAAAAAAAGCATAAAAACGCAGCTAAAAATAAATATTTACAAAAATATTTAAAGATTTTAAGTTATTATAAAGCTTAGCTAAATAAGCAAAGTTTGCTTATAAGCTAGCTTTAAAATTACTGCAATTTTACTGCTAAAATAAACAAAAAATAAGCTGCTTTTTGTTAATACTTTTAAAAAAAAAACAGCTTTATTAATAAAACGCTTTTTTTTTACATTATTAGTAAACTTGTTTAATATACTTAAAAAAAATTTAACTTATAATAACTATTAAAAGTTTATAATTAACATTAATACAAAAAAAAAAAACATAATATTGCTAATATAAAAATTAGCGTTATAAAAAGCGCTAAAAAATAACTTGTTATTTAATAGCTTTTTTAAAGCTTATAAACTTGCTTTAGCAAAAAAAATAGCAATACTATATATTATTAGCTTTTTATTAAAATATTACTTAATGCAATTTAAGCAAGCAAAAATAATAGTTATATTTAAACCTAAAAAATTAAAAAGAATTAAAAAAATAGCTAAAAAGTAGCGCTTTATTATGTTTATTTATATAGTAAAAAAAGTGTAAAAAAAAAAGCTATATTATTATATAGCAAAAATAACTAAACAAAAAAGTTTTTTGCTAAATAACTAAATAAATAATAAATAAAACAAATTAATAAACGTAATTATTAAACTAGTATTAAAAATAGCAAAAAAAGCAATTAATAAAAAAAGCATAACGTTTTTACTATAGCTAAACATTATAAAAGCTTTTAATAGTATTAACAAAAAAAAAATAATATATATTTTGCAATAAAAAAGCTTTTTTTTTTAAATAGTTATATAAGTAAACTTTTTTATATTAAACTATATAATATATTTTTATTTTAATAAAGCAATATTTTAACTAATAGCGCTAAAAGCTAAAGTTTTTTAAAGGTTTTTATTTTTATTTTTTTTTTCTTTTTATATATTTTAACATTTTATAATAATTTTACTATATACTAAAAGCTAATAATAATTAGCTTTACTAATAATACTAACTTTATTATAGCAAACTTAAATATAAAGCAAAACTATAAAGCTTTAAAAGCAGCATAAAAAACGTATAAAAGCTAAATAAAACAACATAAAATAAAGTTTGTATTATAAAAAAGCAAATTAATGTATTTTTTTAATAATAAAACAGCGCTTATATAAATAATATATTTTTTTAATATAATAATATACTTAAAAAATAGCGCAAAGTTTTTAAAAATATAGTTTAATAAAAACATAAAATAAAAAAAACACTTAGCAAAGCTTAAAAAAAAACTAAGCATTTAATTATACGTAATAATTAAGCTATAAAACTTTATATAAAGCAATAGTATAATAAAAGCAAAGCAAATATATATTATAATAATATAAAGTATTTTAGCTTATAAAGCAGTAATTTAGTATAAAAACTTTAAAAAAAACAAAGCAAAAAGCATTATTAATTTGCTAGTAATAACTTAAAATAAATGCTTTAAATATATAATTAAAGCTTTTAAAGCAACTAAAACAAAGCACTTAAAAATTAAAATAAAGATTTTTTTTATTAATTTATATTTTAGTAGCAAAATAGTAGCTTATAAGCATTACATAAAAAGCTTAGTAGCTAAAAAATTAATTTAAAAAACAACAAAAAAAATTAAAACTTTTATTTAAAACGTAAAAGCTTAAAAAGCTAAAAATTAAACAAAAAGCAAGCTTATAAGCAACAATAAAAGCATAGCTAAAAAAAATCTAACGCTAGTTTTAAACTTTTAGCAAAAGAAATAATTAAAAGAAAAAAAACCTAAAATTGCACTAAAAAAAATAAATAAGCAAATAAAGCTAAACTAAAACAAACAGTAGTTATTTAATAATAATTAAGCAAAAACTTAATAAAAATAAAGCTTTTAAAAAATATAATAAATTATTAAAGCATAAAGCAGTTATAATAATATAAATATGCATTAAAAAAATAAAGCTAAAGGTATTTCTGCATAAAAAAAAGGTTTTAAGCTTTTTTACGTTTTTTTGCAAATATATAAAAAAAAAAAAACTTTTTTAATATATAGTTTTATGTTATAACTTATTAAAAAACAAAAAAAAGCAGCTATAAAAAAGCTTTATAGCTAAGCTATTACAAATTAATAAAAACTTATAATTAGCTATAAAAAAGCTTAAAGCTACAAATAATATTATTAAGTAACTATTTATTACTAATAAAATAGCAATATATAATAAAGCAATTAAAATAAAAAAAAATAAAAAAAGAAAAAAAAAGGCAGAAAATAAAGAAAAAACTAGCAAAAAAAGCAAAAGCGCTTTTTTAAAAGTCTTAAAAAACAAAAAAAAAGCTTTTGTATGCTTCTTAAAAAAGCAAAAAGTTTAAAAGCTTTAAAAAGAGTTTTTTTGCTTTTTAATTATTATTTTCCGTTTAGCAAGCTAGTTAATAAAAACTAGTTATTACAAAGTAAAAAAACTTCAAAGTAGCAGCATAAACATTATTACATAAGGTTTTTATCTAGCTTTTTATACGGTTTTACTTATAGGTATACAAATAAAAAAACTGCGCTACAAAGTAGCACAGCAAGTTATTAATAATAATAAATTTAGCAAACTTTTTTTAAAAATAATTTAATAGTTTATAAAAATATAAATAGTTAACATAATAAAATACTAGCTTAGTATTTAACTTAATTTTAGTTATATAGCTAAAATTAATTTTTTAGCTTTATATTTTAAAATTAATTTAAATATTTATTTGTTATATGTTTATTAAAATATTTTTAGCTAAGTTTTTATATATAAAAGTAATTAACCTTAACTTTAAAAATATTATAAGTAATTGTTTGTTTTTTTAAAACATAATAAATTTAGTTAAATCGTATAATATATTTAATTTTATATTTAAGTTATATAAATTGCTGTTTTGCTTTCGTATAGCAATATAATTAATATATTATTTAATGTTTATATAATAATATAGTTAAAAAAGTAGTAAAGTTGCTTGCTATTTTTTTTATTTTGTTTTTAGTATTAATAAATAAGTTAAAAGTTTAGTTTTTATACATAAATAAATTAGATTTTCTTTTTTTTTTTTATATGTGCTTATTTTAGCTAATTAAAAAAAGTAAACTAAATAATATATTTATACATTAAAAAAAAACAAGCATAATATAAAAAACAAATCTTTTTTTAATAAATTAAAATAAAAGTATATTATATAACTTTATTATTACTTTAGCTAATTTATAGTTTGTTATAAATAAGTTAAAAATGCAAATATAACTACTAATTAATATTAAATAAGCTTTATATAATTATATATTTAATACATATATACTAAAACAAAATATAATAATCTTTATATTATAAGCTATTTATGTTTTATATGTTTAAAAAAAAAAAAAGTTCGTACAAAGTAAAAGTTTTTCTTTATATATAAAAACTTTGCTAGCATATAAGCTAAGCTAACATTAAAATTACCTTGGTTTATGTAATAGCCCTTGCACGGAGTAATTTTTATGCAAAACTTATTATATGTACTATATATAAAGATTATAACTAATAATTAGTTATTTTAACACTGCTTTTATTATTAAAATTATTTATAATATTAAAAATGCTAAACATTAAAAATTTTAAACTTATTGCTTTAAAACTTTATAATAAATTTATAAATATAAAAGCTTTTTTAATTTATACTAAATTTTATTTAAAATAGCATTTTATTATTATTACAAAAAAAAACCAAAAAATAATAACTATTTTATAATTTCTATTAAAAAAAGTACTAAAATAGTTTTAATTTATTTTAAAAAATTTTTTAAAAGCTAATAAGTTAACTAACTTTAAGCTAAAAACAAAAAAGATTTTTAAAAATTATATTAAGTTTAAAAATTAAATAAAAGCACTATGTAAAAATACTTAAAAAGTAAAATATATAAAAAAAGCATTTTATTGCTTAAAACAAATAAAAGTAGCAATAAATTATGCTATAAAATTTAAACAATTAGCAATAATTTTAAGATTGCTTAAGTTTATATTGTTTTATTTATTTTATAGTAAACTTAAAACTTAAGTTTAAAATAAACTATATAAAATAAATAAACTAGCAAAAATTAATATGTATATTAATATAGCTATTATAATTAATTAATAATTATTTAACTAGTATTTTAAAACTAAAAAAACTAAAAAAAACAAAAAAAAAATACTTAAAAAAGTATTAAATAAAAATTTAAACAAATTAGTAAAATTTAAAAATAATAACTTTAAAATATGTTTAAAGTTAAATGTTATAACTATAAAAAAAAAAATACTTTTAAAAATAATGCTAATTTAAAAAAAAAAAACAAAAAAAAAGCTATAAAAAGAAAAAATTTTTTAACTTAAAAAAAAAGTATAAGTTATAAAAATTTAAAATAACAAAAAATAATAAAGCAATTTAAAAAATACGTTTTTAAAGCAAAAATATAAAATTGCTATTTTAAGTTAAAACAAAAATATTATATTAAATAAATTTAAATGCTTTATTTATATAAGTTAAAATAAATAAGCATATAAATATTATTTAAAAGCTTTATAGTTATTAAAACAAATTATAAAAAAATATATTTATTATATAAACAATTAAAGTTATTTAATATATAACTTAAAAAAAATAGTTTAACTAAAAGTAGCAAATAATAAAAAGTAATAAATTAATATAGTTAATAAACTTATAAAACTATAAAAATTTTAAACTATTAAAGCTTAAAATATAGCTTAAAAAAAAGTTATATTTAAAAAAACAAAACTATAATTATAAATAGTATAGTTATTAAACTAATTATAAACTATTAAAATATTTAGTTGCTAAATAAACTTAAAAAAACAAAACTTATAAAACTTTAAAGCAAAAATAAATAAAATTAAAAGCTATAAAAAATACTACAAAAAAAGAACTAATAAAAATAAACAAAATATTTATATAGCTTAAATTGCTTTAAATATAATAAAATAAAAAAGCATTAATAGTTAATATAAAAACTAATATGTTTTAAAAACTAAAGCTAGCAATTTAACTAATTATTAAAAATTATTATTATAATAAAACTATAATAAAAAATAATAAAAATATTTTATGTTTAAAAGATTTAAAATATAATAAAGTATTATAAAATTATTATATAATATATTATTGCTATTAATATTTACTTAATAAACTAAAAAATAATTAGTTTTTTAAACAAATTATAAAAATAAAAATATAGAATTTTTATAAATTAAAGTAGTTAGTTATAATTATAGTTTATTATAAAGATTTATAAAGATTTATAACATTTAAAAAGAATTTTAACTGCACTTATAACATTATTTTAAAAAAATATAAAAATAACTGCTATAAATATTACTAGTTAATTAAAGCATAATTATATTAAAAAATAATTATTAAAAGCAAAAAAGCTTAAAAACTATAATTTAAAGCTTGCTTAAAAGCAAAAATAAAACAAAGTGCAATAATATTTAGAATGCAAAATAAAACAAGCATTTAAACATTTTACAAAAAAAAATTAAAAAACAAAATAAGCACTTGCTAAAAAAGCAGCAAATAGCTAAAAAAACTAAAGCTTTACGTAAAGTTTAATACAATAATTAAAAAAATTAATTTAAAGTTAAACTTATATATTAAAAAAAAAAGTATAACACTTTGATTAATTTAAAAGCATAAGCTAATATAATTTTATTTAAAGTAATAAAACAAAATAAAATTCCTTAAAAATACAAGCAAAAATTCTAAAAAATTAAAAAATTTAATAAAAGTACTTTTAGCTATAATAATAGTTATATACTTAAAAAAACTAAACTTTTTAATATATTTATATAAAAATACAAAAAGCAAATTATATTAAATATTGCTAATATATTTAATTACAATATTATTTTAGAAATATTATAGCTAAAAACTAGCGACTTTTTAATTTAATAAAAAGCAAGAATTATTAATTAAAAAAATAAAAAATAAAGCAAAAAAATTAGAAAAATTACAAAATAAATCCTAAACAGAATACTAAAAATATATTATAGATTTTATAAACTACTTAAAAAAAAAAAAAAAAAAAACTTTTTAAACATAGCTTATAAAACTACTACATTTTTATTAAGGAAAAATGTTAACTAAAGCTTTATTAAGTATACTATATAAGCTTAAATAAAATAAACGCTTTATAAAAATACATTTAAAAAAATCTAGCAAAAAAATTCTTAAAAGAGTTTTAGTTATTTATTAAATACTTTATAGTGCTAGTACTTAAAATAAAAAATAAAAAACAACTAATTAATAAAAAAAAAAACTAATATAACAAGTAGTAATTAACTACTAACTATTAAACGCAATTATTATTACAAATAAATATTTCTTTACTTTGCTAATAATTATAAAAAAAAACATTAGCTAAGCAAAATAATTTATAGTAGTTAATATTTTAGATAAATATTATGCTATTAAAATAGCTAAAGGAGAAAAATAAAAAACTGCTATATAAACAGTATATAAACTATATAAGTACACAATTATGCTATAAAGACTATAAAACGCACTAGCTAGCTTTTAACACATAATGTATAATAGGTTTATTATAGCTTTTTATACTAGCTTTTTTTTATATTGCGTTAAATTTTATTTAATTTATTTTTTAGACTTTTTAAAATTCTTTTATAAAATATAACGTATAATTTTTTAGTTATAAACAATATATTAAAAAAAATAAGATTTAATACTATTAAGCTTTATTATTATTATATAATAAGTTTTATATTTATATTTTAGCGTTTTTAATTTATAACTTAGTTAAATCTAATATATTATTTTTTAATAAAGTTTAACTAAACTATATTTAAATAGCATTAAAAAGCATAAATCTTATATTACTTAAATAAAAAATTACAGCTTTATAGTTTTAATAAGTAAAATATATAAATTAAACAAAAGAATATACTTAAAATAAAAGCAAATTAATTAATATTAAGTTTTAAAGCTATTATTAATATATAAGTATTATAAAATATTTACTTATAATAATTATAGCAGTTTAGCTTAGTAATTATAAAGGATTACATTAAATTATTTTTTATTTTTTTATTTTTTTTTATAGAAAAAAGTTTAGTAATTATAAACTAAAAATATTATATTTTGCTTAATTACTTTATTTTAATATTATAAAACTAAAACTTATAACAGAAATATTATAGTTAAGCTTTATTTAATATATTATAGCTAAAAATAAATAAAAAGCTATTAATTTAACTTTAAAGCATATTAATAATACTTTTATAATTAATATAAAAAATAATAAAAACTTTATATAAAATATTTTTGTTATATTTAATTAATTAGCTATTATAAGCTTTTATATTGTTTTAATTTATAATAATATAAAACGGTCTTTTTAAATATATTAAAATAAACAGCATACTTTTTTTTTTATTAACTAAAATATTATTAAATATACTTACAAAATATATATTAATAGTAATATTAAAAAACGTATTAATAGCTATACTACATTATATAATCTTTTTAATGCGCTAAATTTATTAATAAAAAAAAAGCAATAATTTGCTAATATTAAAATTAATAAATTTAATACTAAAGTTATTTAACTAATTAAAGTTTTAATATAATAAAACATATTAAGTTTAGCTAATAAAAATAAACTATTTATTAAAAGTAATAAAAAACAGCAATTACATATTTTTAATTATAAAAAAGCAAAAAAAGAAAAAACAAAACTAAAAAACTATAGCTAAATATAAATTAGCGCAAAGTATTATATATGTTTTATTTTTTTTGCTTTTTTTTAGCTTTTTAGAACTATTATTTGCTAGCAATTTTTTATTATACTTTAGTAGTTTAAATTATATTAGTAAATTTATAGCTAGCAATATATTTATATATATAAAAAAAGCATTTAAAAATAATATAATTATAATTAGTTTTATTAAAAACAATAAAACAAAAATTATAACTATTATTAAACATAAAGCTAACTAGCTTAATTATATATTAAGCGTTTAATAAATATTTAACTGCTGCTTTATTTATATTTTTAGTATTAATTTTAAAATTAAATAAAATATGTTTTTAGTAGCATTTTTAATTTATGCTTTATTTATAAAATGTTTAGCATACTTATTAAAAACATGCTAATATATTATAAAAAGCTTAATATATAAAACGTAGCTATATTTTTTTTATTTATTTTATTTAAATATTTTTATAGCATTATAAACTAAAAAAAACATAATATTTATATTAATTACTTTATTAAATATAATAATAATATATTATTAAACTTTTTTTAGCATAAAATATTTTATTATATTATTAATAGTAAAGTTTAAGTGTTAATATAAATCTACAAAATGTTTTACGTAAAATTTTTAAAGCTTTTGCTATAAAAACCAAAAAATAGTTTTTTTTTAAAGCATAAACTATTAATATATTTTTAGCAACAACTTTAATAATTAGCTAAAATTATAATAATATAAATTATAGTATACTTTTTATTATATATTTTTTTGCTTTTTAATATTTTTATTATTTAGCTATTATAAAAACTATAAAGCATATTTTTTAAAGCATTTTATATTTATAAACTTATATATATTAAAATAAAGCAGTGCAATTATAATAAATCTATTATATTACTTTAATTGCAAAAAAATAAGTTATAACTTACGCATTTAAGCAATTAAGCCATATATAAATTAAGAAATAAAACGATTAATTAAAAGGCTATTTAACAATATAAATAAAGTAACCGTAGCTATTTTTTATAATATTATTTGTATTAATTAAATTTATACTTTAAAGTTTAGCGTAATACTTATATTTTTATTTTTACTATATAACTTAGCTTAAACTTACTTTAGCTAGCTAGTTAGCTTATTTAATTATTTTATTTTATTTTAATTTTTTTTTATTAAAATATAGCTACTTTTAATTTATTTTAATATTTATAATTATAAAGTTTTTTATTTTTATTAGCGTTTTTTAAACAAAGTTAATATTATTTTTTTTTGCTTATTTAGTTTTATAAGTTTTTTTTTATTTTTTTTATTACGTTTAAAAGTAGCTTAAGCTTTAGCGCTTATAAAAGCATTATAGCTTTATTAAAACTAATTTTAGCTTTTTTATATATTTAAATATATAAGCAAAAGCTTTTAAAAATACTTAGCGTTTTTTTTATATAAGTGCTTATAAAAAGTTTATACTTTTTTTTTTTTAAACTATTAAGCTTAGCTAAATTTTATACTTAGCTTATTATACTTAAAAAAAAAAATATCCGCAAAAGTATTTATAACAAAATAACTTTGTATTATTAAAACGTTTTTATATTACTTGTAATAAAACTTCTTTAGTATAATTGTTAGTTTTTTTTGCTAAAAACTTTTTTTGCGCTTTAAAGTAAAAAGCACTAAAAAAACAAAACAATTAATTTTTAGCTTTTTTTTTAGCGTTTTTTCTTTGCTTTATATATTTTTAATGCTTAATAATAAAAAAGCTAGCTTATTAAATTTAAAAAGTATTACTTTTAGTGCTTATAGAAGTTTATAAAGCTTAATGCTTATTATAAGCAATAAATATAAATCTTTTTATAATTTAAAGCTAAAATACTTTTTAAAGTTTTTTTTTAAAAAATAAATAAGCTATTTATAACTTTTTTAATTATTAACTTTTTTTTTTAAATATTAGCTTATTAAGTTATAAAATACGTAATATAAATATAAAGTTTTAATAAACTTATATATATAATTATTGCGCTAATAAAAACAAAAAAGTATAAAATAGCTTAATATAACTTTTATATTAAAGTGCTTTATTGTTTAATACTTTTATAATTTTTAAAAAACTTATTTATTATTTTTATTAATAGCATACTTAAAGTTTAAAATATATGCTATTTTTAAAACAGTATTAATAAAAATAATAATTTAATAATTATTTAAGCAATATTTTATTATAAAATATTTTATTTAAGAAGTTTTAATAATTATTGCAGCTTATTTTATGTTTTGCTAGTTTATAAAATTTTTTTTTATAAACTAGCTATATTTAAGTTTAATATTTATTTTTAAAGCTTTAGCTTTTTTATTTATATATAGCTAAAGTAATATATTTAGTAAAGCTTTTATTTTATGCTTATTTAGTTATTTTTTAGCGTTTAGCTTTATAAAAATATTTATAATATAAATAGCTTTAATTTTTTATTTTATTATATTTACTTTATAAAAGTTTTTATAATAGCTATAAATAGCAAGCTTTTTTTAGTAATTTAAATATTTTTATTTATATTAGTAAGTTTTTTTAGTAGTTGTTTGTTGTTTTAAAAAAAAAATCTTTAGCTATTGCTTTTTATTATTTTTATATATTATTTTTAAAACTTTACTTAGCAAAAAATAATAAGCTAGTTTTTGTTTATTATAAAGTTTTAGCTTATTAAAATGTTTTAAGTTATTATTTTTTTAATAATTGTTTAAAGCTTTCTATAATAATAGTTTTTTTAAAAATTTTATAAATAATAACTATTAAATATTTAGTTTTTATACTGCAGGTTTTTATTTTTTATATAGTTTTAGCTTTATTATTAAAACTATTAAAAATTTTATAAATTTAACGTTAAACTTATTAAAGCAAAAGTTATTATTATTATAATGTTTTTTAATTTTAAATAAATATTATATTAATATTATAAAACTTTTTATAGTTATAAATTTTAATATTTAGTTTATAGCTTATAAAAATGCCTTTAAATATTGGTTTTTAGTTTAAGCATATAAAGTAACGTTTTATTTATATTTATTAAGCGGTTTTATGCAGCAAAATATACTATAAAAGCTTTTTTTTAAAAATTAAGCGCTTTTTTATTAAGCAATAAATTAAAAATATAAAAAACTTTTATTAAAATTATATATAGTATAAACTACTAATATTTTAATGCTTTTTTGTTATAATACTTTTTATATATTAAGTATATTGCTTTTTTTTATATTTATTAAACTAAATTTAAAAATAAATTTTAATAAGTTTTGCTATTTTTAAAAAACGTATAATTAAAGTGCTTTTTTAGTACTACTTTTTTGCTTTTTTTTAAGTTTTTAAAAAACAAACTTTTTATAAAGGTTATTTTTTTTTACATAAAATAAGATTTTAAAACAAACTTTAAAAAAACATTAATTAAAAAAAGCAATATGTTTTTTAGCTAAATATTTTTTACATTTAGTTTTTTAATCTATAAAAAAAGTTAACAAGCTAAATATTTTTTGTACTTTAAACTTTTAATAATTATTAGCTTTTTTTTAAAGCTATTTTTAAAAAGCTTTTAATTTTTAAAAAAAAGCTTTTTATAATTAATAGTTAAATTTATATATATATGCTTATTTTTTTTTCTTTTTGCTTTTATTTTAAAATTTGTTATTTTTTATGTTAGTTGCTTATATGCTTTAATATAAAATGCTAGCTCTTTAAAACTTTTAAAAAAAAATGCTTTTATTTTTAGCTAGTTTATAGTACTAATAACTTTTTTAAAAATAAAAAATATAATAATTAAAAGCATATATATATAATAAAAGCAATTTTTAATAATATTTAAGTGTATATATATTTTTGTTATGTTTTATAATTAAATAAAAAATGCAAGCAAATTAAAAATTTTAATATAAGTTAAAAATATAAAAGCAAATAATATAAAAAATATAAAATATAAGTATTAATATTAATACTATTTGCTATATATAATTTAATATTTTTAATTGCTAATTTAAGTTATTATTTTTTAATAATTGCAAGATTTTCTAAATATAAATGCTAAAAGTATTTATACTAAATATATAAAGTTAAAACTTATTAAATAAATAAAATAATAAAGTTAAATATAAGTAAAAAGTTTAATAAAGCAAATATAATAAAAAAAAAGCTAAAATATATAGCTTTAAACTAATATACTTTTTTTTTATTAACTTATTATATTATTTTTAATTTATTAATTAATTATTTTATTGCTAAAATAAATTATTAATTATTAAATGCCTTTATAATAATTACTTTTTATATATTTATATTAATATTAATTAAAAAATAAGCAAATAAAGTAGTTTTAATTAATTAAATAATTACTTTTTAACTTTTTTTAATATATTTATAACTTACTTTTTTTAAACATTTATTATAACTAATAGCCAAATAAATAACTTAAGCTTTAGTAAATATAAAAAAAAAGCTTGTTTTTTTTTAATTTGTTTTTTTTTAAGTAGTTTTAAAGCTTAAACTTTTTTTATAGTTTTTTACTTTAGTGCTTAAATCTTTAAATTACTTAGTTTATGCTTTTATTATAAAGATTTTATTTTTAAATAATATAATTAATGCTTATTTAATTAAGCACTTAAAAAAAAATTCTTGTAATATTAATAAAGTTTTAAATAATTAAAAAGCATTATAATAATTAACTAATATTTAAAAAATTAATATTATTTAGTTAATAAATAGTTGCACTTATAATATTTAAAAAGTTAAGTTTATTAATAAATAGTAAAATATATATGCTTTTTTTTTTTTAGATTTTGTTTTTTTTATTTAACTAATTTTTTTTGTTTTATATAACTAAACATTACGCTATTTAAAAATTAAAATCTTTAGTAATAACATTAGTAATAAATATATTTAATAAAAAGTTAATTATAATTTCTTTTATATATATTATGCAAATTAATATATTTAAACTAGCTTTAGCTAAATAAAAAAGCAAAAGCATTTAAAATTTTGCTTATTATATATAAAAGCAACTAAAAGCAGTTTTTAAAGTAAATATATATATTAAATCCTTTATAATTCTTGCTAACTTATAGCTATATTTATATAGCTATTTAAAATACAAAATATTATACTTTATAAGCATTATAAATAATTATTAATAATAGCTAAAAACAAAAAATATATAAAGCTTTATTTTTTTTTTTGCTATATTATTTTAAAATAAAGGTTTAATATATATATTAATTATATGTTTATTATTTAGTTATAAAACTGTTTATTTTATAAGTTTAAAGGCAATATAGCTAAATATCTTAAAGCTAATATAATAACTGCAGTAGTTAAAAAAGATTTTATACTTAAGAACTTTAAAAAATAAATAGTTTTAACTAAAAATACTTTTGTTTGCTTAACTAAAAAAAAAACTAAGTTAAAACGTAAATTAAAGCGTTTTTTTAAGCTAATTTTATTGCTTAGTTTATTAAATATAATATTAATAAATAATAATTTAGTATTGCTTAAAAAATTAGCATAACGCTTAAGTATTTAAAAAAATAGCTAAAAAAATAAATTAAATAAGTTATATAAAGTAAAATAAAAAAAGAAAATTAAACAATTTGCTTATATAGCAATATTTTTTTTAATATAATTTATAATTATTTTTTTTTATTATATAGCTTGCAAACTTTTCTTTAAACGTAATAAATAAAAAAGAAATAGTTATTATATAAAAAGTTAAGTTATAACACTTATAAAAGCAAATATATAAAACTTCTGCAATAAAAAACTCAAAAATATATAAAATAAAAATTATTAATATTAAATTGTTAAACTTTCTTTTGTTTTTTTTTTAGTTTTTATTTTATTAGCTTTATATAATTAAATAATTTTGCTTAATTTTTTATAACAGAATTTTATTTTTATTAAGCTTGCTTTAAACTTTGTTTAAGTATTTATTGTTTTATTAAATGCTTATTATTGCTTAATAATAATTTAAAATTATTATTAATAATTTAAACGCATAAAATATAAATTAGTAATTTTTTAAAGTATAATAATAGTGTTTTTTGCTTTTTAATAGTTTTAAAGTTTTTATTAAATATTAAATAATTTAAACTAAAAGCAAAAAAAGCTATTTAGTTTTAAATAAAAGTAATAAAGCAATTAAAAGTAAAAAAACTTATATATAAGCATTAGTATAATAAAATAAACTTAAATAGTTAAAATTAATAAGCAGTTTTTACTTTTGTTTTTTTTATTTTTATGCATTTTTAAAAAAAAGCAATAATAATTTATATTAGAATTAAGCTATTAAGCTACTTAAAAAACGTTAATATAAAATAAAAACTTATATTTTTAGCGTAATAATAAAAAAGATATTAATAAACTAGCTGCTGCAAAACTAATAAATATAAAACTAATAAAAAAAAAGCTATAAAAAATACGTTTAGTTTTAAGCAAAAAAAAATAGTTTTATGCATTATAACTTAGTTATATAAACTTATATAATTAGCAAAAATAAAAAACAAAACAATTAGTAAAAAAACAAAAAAAAAAAAAAAAAATCTATTGCTTTAGCTTTTATTAGTTATTACTTTTTAAAGCGCTTTATAATATAATAGCTAAAAAAATAAAGTAAGCTATTATATTTTTTAGTACTTAAAATATTTAAAGCATTAAAAGTTATACTATAGTTTTTATAAACTTAAAAAGCTTTTATAACTTGTTATATTTTTTTTATTTTTTGTAACTTAATTATTATAACTTTAATTATTAAAAGTTTTATTGTTTTAATTTAGTTTTTAATAAATAGCTATAATATTAGTAGTTTATATATTAAAGTTAAAATTTTTTAGCTTTTAGTATTTTTAGTTATTTTATATAAATTGCTTTAATTTTTTAGCAAAAAACAACTTTTTTAATTTTTTATTAGTTAGTTTTACTAATTAATATTATTTATAATTAATATATTCTTTAATTTTATAAAAGCTAATTTATTTATATAGTAATTTTTTATTATTAAACTTATTTATTAAAAATATAATATTATAAAAAAAAACAAGCAAGCTTTTTTTAAGCAGTTGCTTAATTTTATAAATATTTTTTTAAAATTTAGCTTTTATAGCTAATTTTTTTTTTTAGTTATAATTGCTTTAATTTTTATAATATTTTAATTATAGCGCTTTAGCTGCTTAACTTTAGCTTTAATAAAATCTTTATAAAAAATAACATTTTATTATTTAATTATTTTTTATATTAGTATTATATTTTTTATTAGTAAAATTAGCATTTTTTTATATATTAGCTTATATAAGCTGCAGTTATAATAATATATAAAAATGCAATTTACTTATATTACTAAGTTTAAATATTTTAGTTAATTTTTTTTAGTTTTGTTTATTATTTATATAAAGCTTTTTTTTATTAGTTTATAGCTTTTTTTAATAAAGCTTTAAGCTTAAAAATAATAAGCTAAACTATAGTTTATTTTATAGCTTAAAATATTTACTGCGTTTTTTATTTTTTTTTTTAAATTTAAAGCTATTATTATACTTAATTTTAATAAAAACTTTGTATTAAAACACGATTTTTTTTTTAATAAATTTAAATATTCTTAAAAAATCTATATGTTTTAAAAGTTTAATGTTTAAATAAATTATTATTTTGCATTTTGCTTTTATAATAGCTTTAAATTTATTACTTAATAGTATAGTTTATATATTTATAACCTAAAAAACTAAAAGATTTAAAAAATAATTAAAACAGTATTTTTTAGTTTTTTTACTATTAGTAAATTTTTAGCAATTAAAGCAACTAATAATTATAATATAAACGTTTTAATAAAAGCTTTTTTAGTAATATTTTTAAATTATTTGTTAAGTTATAAATATTTAGCCTTTATATATTATTTTTTTATAGTTTTTTTTTAATAAAAGCTTTTTAGATTTTTTTATTATTAATAATCTTTTTTAGCATTTTTTTAAACTTTGCTTTTTTTTAAAAAATAAACTTGTTAATAAAAAATTTAAAAGCTTTTTTTCTAAAGTATTTCTGCTTTTTTTTTGTTGTAAGTTTTTTTAAAACTTGCTTAAAAACAAAATACTTAGTAATTTGCTTGCTTTTTTTGCTTTAATCTTTTTTTAAGTATAATAAAAGTTCTATTTTTTAATATATTAAACTTTTAATTAGTTAATTGCTTAATTTTTTATACGTAATAATAATAATTATTATATATAGTTAAAAATTAATAAAATCTTATATATTTTTTTTTAATAATTATTTAACTTATTTAATAGCTTAAAAAGTTTTTTAAAAAGCTTATTAATAGTTATATGTTTTTTTTTTAGCACATAATAAAATATAAAATTAAAAATCTTTATATATGCTATTTATTTTATTAATTAAGCATTTAATAATGCTAAAAATCTATTGTTTAGCTAAGCTATAAAAACTTTTATATTAGTTTTTAAATAAAACATACTTTTATAAAAATAATTATATAACTTTTAAAAAGTTTTAATAATAGCAAGCTGTTTTAGCTTTATAATATTATATCTTTTTTTAAAGCTTTTTTATATTTTAAACTTATATTTAGCTAGCTTAATAAATTTATTAACTTTTTAACATAAAATAGTGCTTTAACTAGTTTTAAAAGCATTAACTTTTAACTAAATAAGCTTTTTTATATAATTAAAAATAATAAAAATAAAAGCTATTATAATAGCTTTTTAAAGCTTTTTTATAGCTTTTTTTTATAGTTTTTTAAAGTAAAATAGCTTATTTTTTTGTAATAAAACTATTAATAATTTTATAATTATAGTATACTTTTAAATTTATATTTAGTAGTATACTGTTATTTTTAAAAAAAACTATACTTTTATAATGTTTTTGCAAGTTTTTTACTTGAAAATCTTTATTACTTTTGCTTTTATTAAGCTTTTATTATTAATACTATATATATAGCTAATTATTTTAGTTATTTGTTTTGCTTATTTGCTTTTAAATATGCTAGCTATAATTTTAGCTAACTTAAAATTAAATAATATAGCATTAAAATTTTTAAAATGTTTTAATATAAATTGCTTAATACTTAAAGCAACTTTATAATTATTATATTTAGTAATAAGTTTTTTAACTATTACGTTATTAAAAAAAAGTTTGCATTTTATTAGTAATATATTATATAAAACCTTTAATAATACTTTTACAAATTAAGCTATTAAATTTATTGCTTTTTGCAAAAAAATAATCATTTAAAAAAAACCTATTAGTATAAAAAAAGCAGTTATTATTTAGCTAAAAATAAAAAGTAGTATTTAATTATATCTTAAAAATAAATTAACTATAAAAATTACTTTATATATTATAAACTTTTTAAAAAACTTATTATAGCTTTAAAAAAAATTAATATTACGTATAATAACTACGTTTATTTTTATAGCTAAATTAATTAATTAAACTTTTTTATTTTTTTTTTGTACTAAAAACTAAGCATTATAATATAAACTGTAAGCTTTTTTAAAAATACTATGTTTAAGTTAAATTTTTAAAACCTTTATAATAATATTTTTTAAAAGCTTAAAAATTAAAATATTATAAACTTGCTATATTTTATAAAAAACTGTTTTAATTTTATAAAAAGAAAAAATCTTATTATGTATTTTTTTTATTTTAAAAAAGTTTTATAAAAGTGCTATTTTTTTGCAATATTATATTTTAATTAGTAATGCTACTTTTTGCTAAATAAAATCAGTTATATAAAGCTTTTTTAAAAAAACAGCTAGTTGTTTAATAATTAATTAAATACTTTTAAAAATAACGCTAAAACATAAATATATGTTTTAATAAATGCTATTTTATTAAAATAATATAAAATCTTTTAAATAATAGCTTGCTTTTTTTAAGGCTTGCTTTTTTTATTTATAAAATCTAAATAAAATAATGCTATTAAATAATATGTTATTTTTAAAATAAATCTTTTTATTTTTTGTTTTATATATTATATTTAAAATTATTGTTTTATTTTTTATTAATTTGTTAGTTTTTAAAGCTTAAAAAATTAATAGTGCTTAAATTAAAGTTATAATTAAGTTATTTATGCTTTTTGTTTTATATGCAAAATTTTTAGTTTTTACAATTGTTAATTTTTTAGCATTTTTTTGCTTTAATGTTTTTTTTATTGCAACTAAAAGTATTTTAAATAGTTAATTATTACTAAAAGCAATGTAAACCTTTTTATTGTTTTATATTCCTAAGTTTTTAAAAAATTTAATATTTTATATAAAAAAAGTTAAAAAAACTACTAATATTATATTATTATATAAGTTTTAATTTTTTTAAAAGTTTACATTTATATATTTTTTTATACTATATTTTTTTAATTTTATTTTTTTTTTTTTTATTAATTGTTAAATTTTTTATTTAAAGTCTAGTATTTTTGTGCTTTATATAGCTTATTTATTAAGCTAATAGTTTAGCAAATATATATTAGTTTTTTAATTATTAATAATTTTAAACTTTTAAATTTAGCCTTTTAATATAGTTTATTACTAATATAATAATTTAGCTTGTTTTAAATATTATATTAGCTATTATATAAAAGCCTTAAAAATATAAACTTATTTAAAACTTTATAATAAAGTTTATTTCTAATAATAAAAAGTAAATAGCTTATTTTTTGCTAATTATATATAGCAAAAAAAACAGTAATTTTTTATTTATTTAAATAGTAGTTTTTAAGCATTTTATACATTTAATAAAATTACTAGTTTAATTAAATCTTTTTTAAGTTATTATTATTATTAATAACTTGCTATGCTGCTTTATAGCGCGGTTTTTTTACTTATGTACTTATAAGTAAAACTATACAAAAAGCTAAATAAAAACCTTATGCAATAATGTTTACGCTATTATTTCGAAGTTTTTTTACTTTATAACAACTAGTTTTTATTAACTAGTTTGCTAAACAGAAAATAATAGTTAAAAAGCAAAAAAACTTTTTTTAAAGCTTTTAAACCTTTTGTTTTTTTAAAAAGCGCATAAAAGCTTTTTTTTTGTTTTTTAAGACTTTTAAAAAAGCGCTTTTGCTTTTTTTGCTAGTTTTTTTTTTATTTTTTGCTTTTTTTTTTTTCTTTCTTTCTTTTTATTTTAATTGCTTTATTATATATTATTATTTTATTAGTAATAAATAGTTACTTTATAATATTATTTATAGCTTTAAGCTTTTTTATAGCTAGTTATAAGTTTTTGTTAGTTTATAATAGTTTAGCTATAAAGCTTTTTTATAGCTGCTTTTTTTTGTTTTTTAGTAAGTTATAACATAAAATTATATATTAAAGAGTTTTTTTTCTTTTTATACATTTATAAAAAAGCATAAAAAAGCTTAAAACTTTTTTTTTATGTAAAAACGCTTTTAGCTTTATTTTTTTAATATATATTTATATTATTATAACTATTTTATGCTTTAATAATTTGCTATACTTTTTAAAAGCTTTATTTTTACTAAGCTTTTATTTAATTATTACTAAATAATTATTGCTTGTTTTAGTTTAGCTTTATTTGCTTATTTATTTTTTTTTTAGTATAATTTTAGGTTTTTTTTTTTTAATTATTTTTTTTGCTAAAAGTTTAAAGTTAATATTAGATTTTTTTTAGTTATGCTTTTATTATTGCTTATAAACTTGCTTTTTGTTTAATTTTTAGCTTTTTAAGCTTTTATATTTTAAATAAAAGTTTTAATTTTTTTTGTTGCTTTTTAAATTAACTTTTTAGCTATTAAGTTTTTTATATAATGTTTGCAAGCTACTGCTTTACTGCTAAAATACAAATTAATAAAAAAAATTTTTATTTTAGTTTTTAAGTGCTTTATTTTAGTTGTTTTAAAAGCTTTAGCTATATATTTAAAGCATTTATTTTAAGTTATTACTAATAAATTAGCAATACTTTTTGCTTTATTTTTTTTAAAGTTTTTATGCTAAATTACTATATTATAAGCTAAAATGTTTTATATTATTATAACATATATTTATTTTGCTTTTATTATATTACTGCTTTATATAAAGTTTTATAACTTAATTACTATATATAACTAAATGCTTAGTTTTTTTTTAAGCTTTACTAAATATTTTTTTTATTTTATATTTTTATTAAACTATACTTTTAAAAACTTTACGCTATTTTTTAGGTATACTATTATGTTAAAAAGGTATACTATTTATATAAGCGCTGTTTTATTGCTAAAAAAATGCATTAATTTGCTTTTTTGCAATGTAAACTTTATTTTATATTGTTTTGCTTAGCTTTTATATATTTTTTATGCTATTTTTAAAGCTTTATTAGTAAGGTCTACTATAGGTAGTAAAGCAATTAAGCATAAAAAGTGTAATGTAAATTAAAAAGAAAAAGGCCCTGCAAGCAATTGCTACACAATTGCCTTAAGCATAAGCCCTATATAGCTATTTAGCTAAGCTACTATAGCTACAAGTAGAAATACTACTATAGCTAGACCCCATAAATATAAAGTTCTCTTTTTAGTTTATATTAAGTGCCGAAGTATAAAAAAAAAGTTGTTAACCTTAATAAAGCTAATCTAGCTATTTATACAAACTAATCTTTATTTTAGAAATTATAATTAATTTAAGTTATCTATTAATTAATTAACTAAGCAAGCGTAACCTTTTGTAGCTTTTTATATGGTTGCTTGCTAACAATAAGCTTTATAGCCTTTGCTTTATCTTTATTCTTTAGTTTTAACTTAGCTTGTTCTTTTATATAAGCCTAGTATTCCTTAACTAAGTCCTTAGCTAATTAAAGTTACTACTTTAATCTTTATTAGTTATCTTTATAACTATATTTTTTTTACTTAACTAAATAATTAAAACTTAACTTAGTTTAATTAATATAATACTTTAGAATAGTTTTAATTTTAAACAAATTACTTTTTTTATTAAAGTTTTGCTTATTATAAATAAAACTAAGTAAAAATATAGTTTGATAAAATAAGTTTTTACTTTGTTAGCTAAATAAAAAGTATATAATAAAGATTATAAAGTATATGCTAAAAGTCTTTAGTAAATTAATATAATAAGCTAGCTAACTTATTTGTTTTATTACTTTATATAATTTAGCGTATTATTATAAGTACTTCTTAAATAAGTTACTAAAAAAATAGTATTTTTTATATAGCTTTAAATAAACTTTGTTTTTAATATTAAACTTTATAAGCTTATGCTTATTGTTATAATAATACTTAGTTTTTGCAGCAGTAAAGTTTATAGCTAACTTAGCATTTTTGCGCAAATGTTTACAAAAAAAGCAAATATTCTTTAATATGCTATATAACTTATTGTTACTAGTAAATATATTGTTAAAACTAAGAAGTTTAAATTTAAACAATTGTTTATGCAGTAAAAACTTAATAAGATTTAAGTATGCACTATTAAAGTTTTATTGCAAAAATAAAAGAATATTTATTTAATTGCAATTAAAGTAAGCAAAAGTATAGTATTAAATAGCAATTTTAACAGTTTAATTTTTGCGCTTAAATATGCTATTACTTTATAAATAGTACGCAGCAATTATTAAAAGCCGTGCGCTATATTTTTTTTATAAACTTACTTAAAACTCCAAAGTAAACTTATAGTTGCAATTAAAAATAATGCTACTTAGTATGCTTTAGTTGCACAATAAAAGCATTTTAGCAAAAGCAAAACTTTAATCTTTTGCTATATATGTTTTATAACCTAGAATTAATAATATATGTTTAAATATAGCATACATTATAAGCATTAGTGCATTATAGTATATATACTTATTTAATTGCTATAAGGTTTTTATTGCTAGTACATTAAGCAAATCTATAATAAAGTTTATTGTAACCGTTTTTATAAGTTAAAAATCTTTAGGTTAAATTAGCTAATAATTGCTATTTGGTTTATTTTAACTTGTTGCGCAAAGTTTATAACTGTTATAATGCTATAAATATGTTTTTACTTTTTAAGTCTTTTTTTCGATAAAAAAACCTTTAAGGTTATACATTATACGCTTTTTACTAAAATAGTATTTATTATTGTAAGCTATAGCAAAAAACTTGCTAACTTAATTCTTAGGAATACAAAAGCAATAATAGCTTTTTTTGTTAATATTATAAAGCAATCTATTTATAATTACAAAAAAATAGCCTAAGCGCAAAAAATTTGCAGCATTCTTGTTGCTATTTATACGTATTACGTTTAAAGTTTTATAATACTTTAAGTTTTTATTATAATTAGCAATAATTTCTAATCTTACCTTATTACTTATAATAGCTTTTACTAATACTAACTAAATGTTATTAAACATAAAATCTTTATTAGTTCTTTATATATTGCTTTTTGCATTAAGTAAGTTTTTAATGTTTTTAAAATAACTTAGTGCATTTAGTATATAATTAATACAGCTAAGCAAATAATATACTTATAAACCATATTAAAAAAAGTAAATTAAAGCATTAATAAAGCGCTTGTTAGCACAATTTATAAACGTAATATTTAAATTAGTTTAATTAATAATGCCTTTAATAGCAGAATAATTAATAAAAATAACTATAAAGTTTTTTAACGCTTTGATTATTATATATAAACGCTTGCATGCTTATATAACACAACTTACCTTTATTTCGAAAAAACTATACTATAACTCGAAAATTAAAATATATTTGCTTAAATATATAACAGAAAGCATTTATGCACTAAGAATAAAAGTACTTAGTTGCTACATATAATTATTCTTTGTGTAGTATAGCATAATACTAAAGCCTTACTTAAAAAATGCATTTATTTATATATATAACAACTTGCTAAGGTTATAATAATGCAATATAGTATGCAAACAAATAAAATCTTAAATGGCTTAAAATAACGCTTTTTTTGCCTCCGTAAATTCGAAAAAAGTTAAGCAGTAATATGCTTAACGCTTGCTAAAGTTGTTTACTTTGAACTTTTTAGACTTATGTTTTTTATTAAGCAATATAGTCTTGCATTTTTATAATAGTTCTAAAATCTTTATATAAAACAAAATCAATAAACGTAAAAAACCTATAATACTTAAATATTGTTCGAAAGCTTTAAGTTAACAAGAAAACTTAATGTTTTATATTGCTTTAACTTTTTGCTTAGTAGTTAATATGCTAAAAGCGTTCATTTGGAAGCTTAAAAGCTTAACAAAAAGATATGCTATAAAAAACTTCTTTAGCAAAAAAAATATTTTTTTGCTTTAAAACAGCTCAAAAATAATACATAAATAAAAAAAATGTTCTTTTTTAGTATTAAAGTAAATTATAATATCGTTAATAAAAGCGCAACAAAAGTGCTTAAACTTTTTAAGTAAGCAATTTATAAACTATTATATATACGTAAATATATTATAAAATCTTATAAGTGCAACTATAAACCATTTAAAACTTCTTAAGCTAACAATAATAAATTTATTGCAATAATTAAAATGCATTTCAAATTAATAAAAAAAAAAAGTTGTATTTATATAAGTTATATATTTTTTTCTTTTAATTAACAAAATAACTTTAAATTAAAAAAGCAAAAAATAATTATTTAAAATAGCTACTTTATTTAAAGTTTGCAAGTTAATCATTAGTTATAAGTGCGGTTTTCTTTTCTTTTGCGTTTAAACTATAAAAATAAAATGCGCAAATAAAGTAAGTTTATTAACCTATTTCATTTAACCTTATGCATAAAGCTAATTAAAGACAAAATTAATAGCTTTTTTATTACGAATGCTTAAAAAATAAAGTTAATTATTTAACTTGGTTTTCTGCTAATTGTTTACTAAGGGTATTCTTATAAGTTTATTTTTAAGAATGTTAATAATATTTTAGTTTTGCCAGATTTTAGGAATCTTGTTAATTAGTTGCAGGATTTCTTTTGCTATTATATTTCTGCTAGTATAAATAAAATAGCTAGCTAGCAATATAACCTTGTTTTTTTTGTTAAGTTTTTTAATTCTTAAAGTAGAAATAATTTCGCAAATTTTAAGTTTTAGCGCGTTTAAGTTTATTGCATTATTTATTTCCTTTAATAGCTAGTTAGCTAATCTTTTAATTATACTATATACTGCATTAGTAATTAAGCTAGTAGTTAAAACATTAGCTTATTTAAGCGTATTTATTACATTAGTAATATTAGTTATATTAATATAAAAGTTAAAGTTATAGCTAAAAATATATGCGTTAGTAGTAATTTATTTAAGTATAAAGGTTAAATTAATTAATTTGTTTATATAAAACGTATTAAAAAACTTAAAGTTATTAAAAATATAAATGCCCTTATTAGTAATATTTAAGCTAGTACTAGTAACATTAATAGTTCTAGCGCTAATATTTTTAAGTATTATACTAAACAAAGCACTTATAGCTATAATACTTGTAGCTAGTATAACTATTTTTAAACACGCTTTTTAGAATTTCTTTTTAGCTTTATTACTAAAAAACTGCTTTTAAATAGTGCTAACATAAGTACTTTTAAGTATAGTTTTAATTCAAAGCAAAAAATTAGCTAAAACTACACTTTTAAAAGTAGTAAACTTAATAAGTGCAGCTATACTATTTTTATAAAATAGCTTGAATATAAAGTTATAATTAGCAAGTAAAAGTTTATATGTAGCTAAAGCTTATACTGTAGCACTAAGCCTAAAAGATACTTTGCAAGCTAAAGTAACTCTTTATATACATAAGTGTGCGCATAAGTATACCTAAAATAAAATTTTAAAGTTATTTATGTTAGCTATAATTACTTTTGCCTTTTTGTAATTAATAACTATACTTTGTAGATTTAGATACTTAATGCTTAGCAAAAAACAAAGTGTTATGTTTTTTTTAACTACTTAAGCTTTTTCTTTAATTTATAAAAGCTTAGAAAATCTATAATTATTATATCTTAATAAGTAAAGTTTAAACTTAGCTTTTAATATGTAATAAAAGCAGCTTTTATTAATGCTTTTAATTTTTTTTGCTTGTTAATCTTTTTAATGTTTGATTGTATGTTTATAGGTATTAAAAAGCTTGCGCGTAATAATGCTTTGTAATATACTTATGTTTAAGCATACTTAAACCTTTTTACTATTAGGTTTAACGTATGCATTTATTTTAAAATATAAGTATTTAATGCTAAAACATTTCAATAAGTTGTTTAAAGTGTTAATAATTAAAAGTACTTAGCATATACAAAGTATAATTAGCTTAGCTTTAAATTTAGCGCTTTTAATTTTTGCAGAAACGCTTATTTTTAGCTAATATAAAGCTAAGTTTGCTTATAATTTGTTTGTACTGCAGGTCTTTAAGTAGCAAAACAGCTAATTACAAGAATTAAACAAGGTGCAATAATGCTTATATATGCGCGTTATTAAATTAACAAGCAACTAAAATGTAATTTGTTTGTATAAGCAATTAGTACATTTATAAGCATATTAGTTCTTATTACGTAATAAATTAAAAGTCTTTTTATAGTACTTATATGTATTACTATAGTTTATTATTATAAAAGCTGCGTTATTTAAGCTCTCTAAAAAAAAAAAAGTTAGGTCTTTAGACTTAAAAAAAGTAAACTTAAAATTAAAGTTTATAAAATAAGCTCGGTTGTAATTTTTTTTATGCTTATTATATTTATTTTAATAATGCTTGCAACTATATTTACGTTTGCGTTTTTTTTTTTTTTATAAAAGCTTGTTATTGTTATTTTTATTATTTTTGCTAAACTTATTTTTATTTTCTGATTTATATTTATACTTGTTTTTATAGAAGTTATAATTATAACCTTTAAGCAAAAGCAATCGGTATTATATATATTGCTTTTTTTTTTTGCATGTATAAAAAAACATCTTTTTTGCTGCTGCAATAAAAATTAGCTTTGCTTTAATAACCTTAATTATATATTTAGCCAAAGATTTTTCCTTTTTAAAAGCATAAAAATATTGCTTAATATTTATATTTATATAAGTTTAAATAAAAACTATTACGTTTTGCTAATTACTATTGTTTTTAATTAAAGTTTTTATTGCTTTAACGTATTGTAGCTTTTTTTAAATAAAAGTTATTATTACTATATCTTTTTAAGCTATATTTTTTAAAGTAAGTTTAGTGCTATTAAATTGTTAAATTACTTTAAAAGCAAGCATTGCAAATTAAATCGTAAGTTTATTAAGTATTTTGTTTAATTCTTTAGCATAATAGCTTATACGTATAACTAATATTAACTTATTATTTTACTATATTACTGCAGTTCTTTTTAATAAAGTTTAAAACATTTCTAATATTTGCTTTTTATTAAAGTTATAAGTGCTTAAATCTTTAAAAAACAAAAAAATACAATTTATAAAGCAATAAATGTTAGTAAAAATCAGTTTATTACTATTTATAATTATGCTAATATTTTTAGGATTATTTTGATTAAAATTAAAATAGCTAATATTAGAACATTTTAGCTTATTTAATTTGCTAATAGTAAATCTGTTCGATCTTTTTTCAAAAGTAGCATTTTAGTTAATATAATTGCTTTAACTAAGCAAGTTAACTCCGTTTTTGCAAAAAAGTCGTTTATTGCCCTTATTATTACTATTGTTATTATTTAAAGGATTATCTGGATTTAAGTTAACGTTTATGTTTATATGTTTTTTAGCTTTCTTTTTATAACTATTAAAAATATAACCTTTTGCTTTTTTAAACTACTAATACATAATAAAAAACTTAAATAGTTTGTTTTAATTAAAACTATTGCTTTTAAGTGCTGCTTTGTGCATAGTTAATTATGCAAGTATAAAAGTAGCAGCTTTTATATTAAAAACAAAAGTAAAGTTAGTTATTATAAGTAGTACAATTATTATTGTTGCATTAGTTGCAATGTTTGCAGTAAATAGTACAAAAAGCGCAAAAGCTACTATTCGAACAAAAAGTACTACTAAAAAAGCCTTTAGTTAAATAATCTTAATTAATAAACATAATACTATATTAGTATTAAAGTTAAACTAAAAAGCAAAAGAACAATTAATGCTTACTAGACTAAAAGTTGCTAAGTGTAATAACTTTTATAGTAGTTCTTAATAAAAATTGCTTGCTAATTTAACAAGCGTAGCTATTATAAGTATTAAAAATAAAGCTGCTTTGTTTTTTTAAAGCAATTGTAATTTAAAACTAAATATATTTATATAAAGTAACAACAAAAATAGCTAAAATAAAACTAGTTGTTTTAGTACTAGCTAACGTAGCACTAATGTTCTTAATAAAAACAATGCTAAACTATTATAAGTATAAAGTATATAGTTTAAAAGTTTTTTTAATATATTTTTTATTTAATTATTACTTTTAATAACTTGGTTTATTGTTTTTTAAAAATAATTAACTTGCTTACTTAAAATATTTAGATCTTTAATAAACATTTTATTAGTTTTTAAAAAATCTAGCTTATAATAAATATTTTTGTTTAGCTTTTTTTAGTTTTAAACAATTTAAGCTATTTCTTGATTTTAATTAGCTAATTTATCTATTAAGTATTGCTATGTTTTTTTATTGTTGCTTATTTGCTTCAGGGTTAGCAATAAACCTTTTTTTTAATCGGAAAAAAAAGCATTAGTATTAGTATTAGCTATAGCTGTTTTTTTTAGCAGAAAAGCACTTATAGTCTGCAAATCCTAAGTTTCTTTTTTAAAACAAACTAGTTTAAAAGTAAACATAAAACGCAGTAGTTGCAAACCGTAAAATGCATGCAACATTAGCAATTAATCTAGTAAGTTAGCTAGTTTTTTATTTATTTTAAAAAGTTTAAGCAGTTAATCTAGTAAGTTAACTAGTTTTTTGCTTATTTTAGCAAGTTCTAGTATTAAATTTTTAACAATAAACTTAGTTTTAAAACCTTTATAATTTAATAAAGTACTTATTTGCAAATTTAAAAGTAAGTCGTTAAAATATTCGCTTAGTAAATCGTTTTGTTTATTATTTTAGCTTGCTATTAAAGCTAATAGCAGTAAATAGCACAAGCTAAAAAATAACATAAAGTATAAAATGTAAGTATATAAAGTAATACTAAAATTTAATGCATTAAAATGTATAAATATATAAATAAATACAAATTAGCGTATTTATAAAACTTAGAAAATTTCTTTAAGTTTAACTAGATTTATACCTAATTAAGTTAATATTACTTGCTTATTAGCTGCTTTATTAAATTGTTGCATAACTTTATAAAGCAAATAATTCAAAATTAAAAGTGCAATTAAATATAACGCAAATATAATAAAATCGAGTAAAATATATTAAGTATTGCACGTATTAAAGAACTTAATGCAAACAAAAAATAACTAAATGCAGTACAAACCAATATTTTAGAAACTAAAAGTTATATAACTATAAACGTTAACACAAAATCAAATGTAGTAGTATTTAAGCAGCATAGCTATTTAGCAAATATAAAATATACAAAATACTTAGCTAATAAATAATTAATAATTAACGCTTGTAAGCAGCATAAATCCTTGCAGATTAACTATAAATAGCGTAAATCTTAGCAAATTAACTTTAATAGAAGTTAAAGTAAGTACTAAAAGCGCTTTAAATGTTATAAAAACTAATTTAAAAAAAGTAAATAATAAGGTTTATATAATCTAAAAGCTAAACTTTATCCGTTTTGCGTAGTTTTACTAAAAAAAGTCTAAATATTACAAAAACTAATCTAAACAAAATAACAATAAACTATATAAATAAAAAAGCTATACTACATCCCGCGTATACAACTTGCTAGCAAAAAAAAAAAACTAAAGTATAAAGTATTAATCATAAGGCTTACTTTACTATTTAATAAGGTTTACTATAAGTAATAAAGCAATTAAGCATAAAAAGTATAATATAGATTAAAAAAAGAGGGGCCTTGCAGGCAATTGCTACGCAATTGCTTTAAGCATAAGCCTTATATAGCTATTTAGCTAAGCTACTATAGCTACAAGTAAAAATACTACTATAGCTAAACCCCATAAATATAGAGTCCTCTTTCTAGTTTATATTATTTATAGTTTTGCTTTATATTTAAGTTTGCTATAATAAAATTAGTATTATTAGCAAAGCTAACTATTATTAGCTTTTAATACATAATAAAATTATTATAAAGTATTAAAATATATATAAAAAAAAAAAATAATAAAAGTAAGAACTTTTAAAAAACTTTAGCTTTTAGTGCTATTAGCTAAAATACTGCTTTATTAAAGCAAAAATATATTATATAGTTTAATATAAAAAAGTTTACTTATATAACTATTTAAAAAAAAAAGCCTTTTTATTATAAAATATATATTATTTTTTTTTATTAATAGTATTAAAAGCTTTTATAATATTTAGCTATAGTAAAAATGCTATATTTTTTTTATTAATTGCTTTTTTTACTGTTTTTAATATTAGTTTAATAGCTATGTTTATTATTTTGTTTTATTTATTATTTATTTAGTTATTTAATAAAAGATTTTTTTGCTTAGTTATTTTTATTATGCAGTAATATAGCTTTTTTTTTAGTACTTTTTTTATTATATAAATAAACGTAATAAAACGTTATTTTTTAGCTATTTTTTTAGTTTTTTTTAATTTTTTAGGTTTAAGTATAATTATTATTTTTGTTTGCTTAAATTATACTAGGTAATACTTTAGTAAAAAGCTAGCAATACATAGTATTGCTATTTTTTTTGCTAAAGTAAATCTATAAGCTTTAAAAAAGCCGTTAAATAGCAAATTATTTTTTAGCGCTTTTTATAGTGCTAACTTTTATATTAATAATATTATGTTTTTTTTTTTGTATTAATATTAATTATAAACTTTTAATAGCTATTATAAATTAGGTTTTTTTTAGGTATATTAAATAGGTTTATTAATAGTATAAAAAAAAAGCATTTTATTAATAAAGCTATTTTTTTTTTTAAAAGTATTAACAAAAAACAGCTTATTTTTTGTTTGTTTTAATAATAAAATTATAATAATTTTTAAAGCTAGCTTATAAGCAAATTTTGTTTATTTAGCTAAGCTTTATAATAACTTAAAATTTTTAAATGTTTTTATAAGTATTTATTTTTAGCTATGTTTTTACGCTTTTTTTATTTTATTGCTAAAGGTTTTTTTTTTTTTTTTAAAAGCTTGCTATGCTGCTTTAGTTTTTTGCTTTAAAACTTATAGTACGCTTGTTTTGCTTTTTTTTTTGTTTTAATTACTTTTAAAAACTATTAAAGTAATGCTTAGTGTTTTTTTTTTATAGTTTTTTTAAGCGTTATTTTATTTGTTATTTTTACTAGTTATTAAATTAAAAAGTTAAAAGTATTATTTAGCTTATTAAATATATATAACATATACATTTTTATAATAATAGCTTTTGTTTTTATAGCTGCTTTATTTTTGTTTAATTTTAAGCTAGTTTTATTTTTTTGCTTTTTTTAAGTATTTTTGCAAAACTACTTTTAAGTTAATTATAATTTTTAGTGCTTTATAGTTAAAATTTAGCTATTTTAAGTTTTTTTAATAAATAGTAGCTAAATTATTAAATATTTATATTAAGTTTATTATTAAGCTTTTTTATTTATACTTTATTTTAATTACTTTTTTTTAAAAAATAGCTAGTATAAAATTTTATTATATAGTAAACTTAAGTAGTTTATTTGTTTTTTAGCTTTTTTTGCTTTTTAAGTTTTATAGTAAATAATAAAAATTAAAGTTACTTATAAATATATAGCGTTTTTTTAGCTTGCTTACTTTATATATTTTTTAAATTAAATTATATTAAACTGTTTTTTTTTTAATTTAGTAAATATATTAACTATAGAAATACTACTAAATTATTATTGCTTATTATAATTTTTGCTTAGTTTTTATTAGCGTTTTTTGCTAGCGTTTTTATTGCAATTTTTTTATTTATATATAGCATAATTTTACTTTTTAACTAAATAACCTAATAATTATTATTACTAAAGCAATATATATTATTATATTTATTAATTACTAGCTTTTAAATTATTATATAATTAAAGCTATTATTTTATAATATATATATTATATTACTTTTAGATTTTGCAATGTTTTAAAAAGCAATATTATATATTATTAAATTAATAGAAATAAGTTTTTATTTGTATTGTTAGTTTGCTGTTTTTTTGCTAGTAATTTTTTCTTATTTAGTTTTATAAATGCTAATATTATTAGCATTTTTAAACTACTTTTATTTATTTTTTTGCTTGTTATTATTGCTTTTTTAGCACTTTAAAAGCTTTTAAGTTATAATATATATATTGTTTTTGCTTTGTTTTTTTGTTTAACTTTTTTTTAGCAAGCTTTATTTTATACTACGTGCGCTTTTTTGTAGTTTATATATTTTTGCTTTATTTTTTGCGTTTTTATTAAGCAGCTTTTTTTACTTTTTTAATGCTTTAAAGTTAAACAATAGTTATACTTTAAGTTTTTATAGTAATATTTAGCTATATAACTATATTTATAGCAGTTAAAATACTGCATAATTTTAAGCTTTATAATAAAAAGTTTGCAGTTAAACAGCTAAGTTTTTTATAAAAAGCTATTTTTATATATTGTTTTAGCTACTATAATATTATTTATATATAATAATATTAATGCAAATCTAGCTTTTATGTTTTTAAATAGCATTTTTTTACACTTTATAACTTTAGAATGTTTATTACATAATAGCTATAATAAGTTTTTGTTTAAGTATATTGTTTTAATTTGTTTTATTAAAACGCTTTTTATTATTAGCGCTGCTTTTTTTTGTTATACTTTTAATTTTTTTTTAAAAGCTTTTATAATTTATTTTTTTTTTTTAGCTTTTTAAAGCACTTCTTTTTTAAAAGTAATTATTATATTTTTGCTATATAGCTTTTTAGTAGTAATTATATTATTATTTATAAGCACTATATTTATTGCTTTAATAATATTAGCTAATGTTTTGTTTTTAAAGTTATTAGCTTGTTTTTTAATTTTAATTAATACTTTTTTGTTTTGCTTAAATAGTATTGCTTTATTATTGCAAGCTAGCTATAAAGCTATAACTTATGCTTAAAATTTTAGCATGTTTACGTTTAATAAAGTTTATTAAAAAAGCTTTTAAACAATATTTTTAATGCTTTTTTAGTTAGCTTTTATAGTAACATTTAAGTTATAGCAAATTATAAATATATTAAAGTTATTTTTATTGTTAAGCTTTATGCTTTATTAGCTTTTTTAGGCCTTTTTTAATATATATATTATTTGCGCTTTTTTTGCGTTTTTTTAAAAAGAGATTTTTTTTGCTATTTTTTTTTCTGTTAATAGCTATAATACTAGTTTTATAATTCTATTAACTATTTTTTACACATTAAAAAGTTTGTTAGTTTTGCGTTTTTTGTTAAAATGTTGCTATATTGCAATTATATTGCTAATAAGTTTTAGTAGCGTATTAATTACGTTTTTAACAAATAAATTGTTCAATACTATTTTTTCGTTTTTTGTTATATTTATACTTTATAAATAAAATGTAACTTACTTAATAAATAAAAGTTATTACGCTAATTTTAGCAATCTTAATTATTTAATAATTAGGCTTAAACTTATAAAGTTATAGTTAAATGTAAAGAATTTAAAAAAGGTTTCTTTTTTTTAAGTTATATTTATATTTTTAGTAATAAAGCTATTTTTATTAAAAAATAAATCTATAATAATACTAAACTACGCTTTAAAATTAATAATCTTAATAATATTTTTTCTATAAATTTTGTTTTTTATTTTTATAATAAGCTTTAAATAAAGCTATATATATTTTTTTAGCTTTATAACGCTTAAAAATATAGCTAAAATACTTTATATTTTTAGTAGCAAAACTAACATAAAGCATAAATTTAAAAAGCTTAAATATTTTTAATTAAAATAATTTATTAAGCTTAAATTCTTTTTATTATAAAACTTATATTTTAATGTTTTTTTAAATAAATTTAAGCTATTATTACTAGTATAATTATTATACTTTTTATAAATTTTTATTTTAAAAAAATTAAAAGTTTAATTAGCGCTTTTTAAAACTATTAATGTTAATTATATTAGCTTTTTAAGCTTATTTTTTTTTTTAGCACTATTAGCACAAAATTAGCACTTAGCTAAAGTTTAGCTAAAAATACTACTTTTTTTAAAAGCAGCATAAATATAACAATTAATAACTTTTATTTTTTTAAGTTATTTTTAAATAATAAATATATAATATTATATTAGTTTAAAATCTTAAAAAACATTTTATTAAACTTTAGCTTATTTTTTAATATTTAAAAATTTAAAGCAATATAAGCAAAAAACAACATTACTTAATTATTTTATTAGTTTTAATTGCAAAAAACTTTTATTATTTTATAGCGTTGCTTTTTTAAAAAAGTAGCTATAAAGCTAAATTAAAGCATATAAATATATATAATAAAACTATTATATTTTATTTTTTTATTTATTTATATTACTAAATAGTTTAATAAAAAGCTAGTTTTATAAAAGGAATTAATACAGACATATGAGAAATTAATACAAATATATAGCTTTACAAACACATAATGGGCTTGTTTTTTAAATAACTTTGCAATTACTTATTGCACCGCAATGTAACCGGAGTTATTAGAAAGCTAATTGCGAAAGGAATCCAGAAACGCAAACGGTTTGTTCGTACGACTTACGGTCGCAGAGATATTCATGTTCTATGCTTATACAAAAGGTCACTTTTCGGTTTATTAGCATATTTTCTTTAACTGTGAATATTTTTGCGACCGTTGGTTGTACGAACAAACCGTTTGCATTTCTGAAATCCTTTTGCAATTAGCTTCCAAAGAATATGTTTCAGGTTGCAGTGCAACCGGTAGTTAAAAAGTTATTCGTTATATATCTATAAGCATTATATGTTTATATTAATTTTTCATGTGTTTATATTAATTCCCTTTATAAATACTATTAAATAATTTATATTTATTAAGCTAATTAATTAATAATAATATTAATTAAAAACTTTTTTGTGCTTTTTTAATTGCTAACTATTAAAATTTTAAGTTATTTTTTAAAAAGTTTATGCTTTTATAAAAAAAAGCATTATTTATGTTTATTTAAGTTAAAATTTCTTATAATAAAGTTTTTAATTAAGCTTTATATTTTAACTTATTGCTTTTTTTTTTAAAATAAGCTATAGTATATTTAATTTAATTTGCTAATTTAAACTTTTATTAAAGTTATTTAGTAGTAATAGTATTGTTTTTAGTATTAGCTTAAGAACTTTTGTTGTTTTAAAATATAATTTAGCTTTTATTTAAGCAATTATTTAAATAAAAACACTAAAATATTTTAGAACTTTTAATATAAAGTTTTTAAAAATAACATTTGTTTTTTTGTTTAAAAAGTTTTTAAACTTTTTAGCTTATATTTTTTTAAATTTTAAGCTTTTTTTTATAACTTTTACTTTTTAAATCTTTTAAAATCTTTAATAATTAAAACTTTTTAGTACTAATAAAATATTTTGCTTATAAAATTTGTTATTTATTTATATATTTTTAATGTTAAGTTAAATAAAAAACTTATTATTATTTAAATAAATTTTTTTAATTGTTTAACTTATAAAAAGCTTTTTTTTTTGTTTTTTAAGTTTTTTTTTACTTTTTGTTTAATAAAAAGCAGCTTTTTTAAATAAAAGTTTATAATAATTAGCTTAAAACATATTTATGCTAATTTTTCTGCTTAATATATAGCTTTATAAAACTTTAGTACTATTTGCGTTATAAAAAGTATTTTATATAAAATTTTAATTTATTGCAATAAAACTATTATTTAGCTTGCTATTTATTAAATTGTTTTTTTTAATATTATAAGCTTTTATTAGTTTTATTTTATAAAGTATAAAAGTTTAATTGTTAAACTTTTTATTTAAAAACTAGTTTAGCTGCTTATTATTTAGCTAATAAAGTTTTTTTTTTTTTAACCCTTTTGTTTGCTTTTTATTTTAGCATTTAAATTTTTATTATTTAAAACAAAATTTTTTTTTTGCAGTTAATAATAAGCTTTTTATTTAAATAGCTTATTATTGCTTAAAACAAAGTTATATATTTACTTTATTATAGCATTAAAAATTCTTTTTTTATTTTTGCTAATTTTTATAACTTTAAAAAAAACCTTTATATATTTAAAGCTTATAAAAAATTCTAGCCTTTTTAAACATTATTTAAAGTTTTAATATATAATGTTTTTTTTTTTAATTTATAAGCAAAGCTATATTTATAAATATAATAATTATTTATACTATATTTTTAATAAATAGTTCTTTTTGCTAAATAAAAATTGTTTAACTTTATTTATTATAAAAAATTAAATAATTGTTTACTTTATTTTTGTTTTTTAAAGTTATATTTACTTTTTTATAAATACTTAAAAGTTATAGCATTAATATTAAACATTTACTTTTTTAATAAATTTATATTAATTTTGTAATATTATAGTATTTATAGTTTTTAATTAATTAACTAAACATATTAATTTTATAGTTTTTTTAGCGTTTTTTTTAGTTTTTTTTTTATAATTACTACGTTTTTTTGTTTTAATTTTAGCTATTATATTTGTTTAATAATATTATTTATATTTTAGTTATAAATAAAATATTAAGCTAATTTTATTTATTGCTTTTTAATAATAATTGTTTTAATAGCTAATATAATTATATTAATAGTTAGCTTAGCAGCATTAATAATAATATATAAAAGCTTGTTAAAATTATAATTATATAAATAATTAACTTTTTACTTGTAGCACACTAAAAAAGCAAACAAATTTTCAACTAAGCTACTAGTTATTGCGCGACCTAAAAAAGGCACATAAAATAACTAAATAAGTTTTAAATATAAGAAGGCTTAGCTATTATAACGTAGCTAAAGAACTAATTAAATTATAAGTAGCTATAAAAACATAAAAACAAAGGCCCTTAAACACAAAGCAAAAACAGCTAAGCATTAATATTAGCTTTTTTTTAAGCTAAGAAAGGTTTACTATAATTATAAAGCAAAAGCTAAAGCAGCTATTATAAAGCTGTTTACTACTTATAGTTTTAAAAAGGCTACTTATTACAAGCTTACGTTTATAAACTTTAAAGTAAAGCATAATATAATAAAGTACTAAAAACAGCAATATAAGATTACAAATATAAAACTATAAAAGTTAAAAAGCATATATTATAAAAAAGCAAAGCAATTAAGCAACTTTATTAAGCACTAAACACTAAAATTCTATTAAAACTTTTAGCTACTAAATATATAACAATGCTAACTTTTAAAGGTTATATAAATACTTTTTAACTAGCTTATTTATATAAAACTTTTAGCTTTTTTATTTATTGCAGCTTTTTTTGCTTTTTTAATTATAACTTAAAATTACGTATTAGCTATAAGTGCAGCTTAAATATTTCTATTAGTATAAAAATAGCGCATAGCTATATAAGCTTTAATAAACAATTAAAGTTCTTTATTAATTTTTTTAAGCTAAAAAATTATTAGCAGCACTTAAAATTAAAAAAACTTTAACAGTTAAAATAAGCATAAAGTAAAGCTTAAAAACGTGCAAACATTAATATAGTTAAAAGTATTTATAGAATTATAACTGCTACTTTTAGTGCTTATTTTGCTTTTTTTGCATTATAAGCACTTAGCAGATTTGCTAATAATATTACAAGCATAAAAATTATTAATGTTTTTATATAGTTAACGTAAAAAAAACAGCAATAAAGGGTATATAACATACTACTATAATATAAGCAATATAGTAATAGTATAGCTTAAGCATTTTAATATGCTTAATAAATATAAATTCTAAAGCTATTAGTAATATTTTAGCGCAAAGCATTAAAATACTTACTTTTATTTCAAAAATTAGCATTATAGCAAAAAAGCATAATAACAAGCAGTTATAAAAGCTTAAACTATATAGTAGCAAGCTATTAGCTATTTTGTTTAGTACTATAAATTAAATAATTAATAAAAACTGCAATAAAATAACTTATAACTTTAAATATATAAGCTTAACACTAGTTAGTATATATACTTAAGCTAAGCTAGTTATAAATACGTACTATAAAAAGCATAGTAGTTATAACAAAATAAATTTTTGTATAACTATAATATATTAATAACTAATTATATTACAAACTAAATACTTTAATATATTAAAGCAAGCGTAAGCTAAACATATAGTAATAATAATAATAAAAGTAATAAAATTAATAGTTAAAAAAAAAAAAAATTAGCATAAATAGCTAAATAAAATAACTTATTATTTATTGCTATTTTATACTACTTAATGCATAAGCTATTTATAAGCTATGCTTATTTAGTAAGCTTACTACAAAAAGCATAAAAGCAACTTAAAAAATAAATATGCAAAAAGTAAACTAAAAAATAATAAGCAATTAATTTTGTTTATAACTTAGTTATAATTTAGTTATAAAAAAACTAGTGCAGCAAAAAGCTAGCAGTAATACTAAAGCAAGCAAATTATAATATACTAGCAATATAATAAAAAAAGGTTTAAAAAAAGACTAGGAAAAAAAAGCAGTATATTTAGCTAAATAAGTGCTAAAACTAAAAAAACTGCTACAAATAGTATAAAGCAAGCAGCAATACTAAAGCAAGCAAACTATAAAGCAAAAAAAATACAAAAAAAAAAGAACTATAAAGTAATTATATAAAGGTGCATATACTTAATTAACAGCATAATACAAGTAAGTAAACAACTTAAAAGCAAAGAAGTAAAAAGCAAAGCACTTAATAAAATCGTAGCAAAACTAGTGCAACTTAAGAGTAAATATAAAATGTTTTTACTTAGCTACTAGGAAAAAAATAAGCTACTTATAGCTTGCTTTTAACCTATAAGCACAGTTTTTACTTATATATATAAAAAATAAAAACTAGTATAGCTAATAAGCCGTTAGCTTAAGTAATACAATATATAATTAACTTTTTTTTATGCTTTATGTACTTTTTTTGTTTTTTTAAAGTAAAAATTTAGCTTAAACTTTTTATTAATTTAATTATTTAATATTTTATAAAAGTTTTTATAAAACATTTTATTTAAGTTATTATATAACTTTTTAAAAAATTTTATTATTTTATTAATAGTATTTTAATTTAGCTTTTTAAGTAAACCTTAAATAAATTAAAAATTAAAGTAGTAATTTTTTTAAGCCTTAATATTTTTAGTATATATTTAATACTAAAAAAAATAAGTTTTAAAATTAATAAAATATATAACTTTTAAGCAAGCTTTAAAATCTTATAATATAGCAATAGCAAACTTATTTTATTTAAAGTTTTAAAGCTTAAATTTTTGCTTAAGTAATTTATAAGCTTTAATTTATAATAAATAGTTCTTTAGTATTATTTTTATTATTTTTTTTGTTTAAAAAATATTATAATAAATAAAAATCTGTTTAATTTTATTAATGTTTTTAAAGTGCTTTATATAAAAAAAAGCATTTAAATTATTTAGCTATTTGTTTATTTTTAATTTATTAAATAGCAAATGTTAATTTAACTTTAAGTTAAAAAACATAAATAATAGCTTAATTTTAGCATTATACTTATTATTAAAATAGTTTAAACTAAATAAAGTTGCTTTAATACTTTTTAAAAATAATAAGCTAATTATTTTTATTTTTTTTGTTTATAAATAGTTCTAATGTTTTTTATATATTAAAGTAAAAAAATCTAATAATTTTTTATAATTAAATTATTTAATTAAGCTATAGTTTTTAAACTTTTAAATTATATAGTAAAACAAAATAAAGTTTATATAAAAGTAACAAAAAAAATAAGCTATAAAAAATAATAAAAGTAAATTAAGTTAAAATGTAAGTTTAAAAAAAAAAATATAAAATGCTAAAAGTTTTTAAGTATTTTATATATTTAAGTTTTTTTGTGCTATTTTTTTAAACTTTTTTTTTAAAAAACCTAACGATTTTTTTTGTTTGCGTTTATAAAAACTGCTAGCTTATTTTTTATAGCCTTTTAAATTTTTCTTTAAATGCTTTTTATATTTTTATTTTTTGTGCGCTTTTATTTTTTTATATGCTTTATAACGTTTAGTTTTTTTGTTTTTTAGTTTAGCTTACTTTGCTTTATATAAGTTTTATTAAGCAAGCTTTATTTTTTTATAGCTTTTTATTTATAAAAGTAACATGCTTTTTTTTTTTTTAAAGCTTTTTTATTTAATAATAACCGCTATAAAAAAGTAATAGCTACGTTTTATATAAAGTTTTTAAGCAATAGCTAGCTTACACTTAAAAAACCTTGCTTTTTATTTTTTAATAAAAAACTATATTAGCTTAAAAAACAAAATATATTTTTAATTATTAATAGCTTTATATATTAACGCATAAATTTAAACTTGTTTAATATAAATAAGCGTTAAATTTGCTTATATTATAGCTTTTTAGAAGTTTTAGCAACTTTTATTTTTTTTTAAGCCTGTTTTTTATTTTTTTTTTGTTTTTATAAAAGCAATTATACTTTTTTTTTTATAAAGCACTAGCTTTTTAGCAAAAATTCTTTCTTTTTAATCTGTTAAAAGTTTTTAATAAACAGTTTTTTAGCTGCGTTATTTTAAAAATTATACTAATATTTTAATACTTAATTATTGTTTTGCTAAAAAAAATAAAAACGCTTTATAAACTAAATCAAAAAAAACAGTTTAATATTTTTATACGTTTGTTTTAAGCTTTATTAATTAAAAGCTATTAGCTTAAACGTTTATTATTAATTATAACTAAACTGCTTACATTAAGTAAGTTTTATTTATTATTAATTAAAGCAGCTAAATATAATATATTATAATTTGCATATAAAAATTATAGTAATTAATAAATAAATAAATTAAACATATAAATTAGCAATAATAAATTGCTTGTTTATAAGTTTTATAATATTATTTGTTATAAATAAAAGATTAGCTTTATTAAAAACACTAATAAAATAAAGCAGTATAATTGCAATAAATTTACTATACTACTTTAATTGCAAAAAAATAAGTTATAACTTATGCATTTAAGCAATTAAGCTATATATAAATTAAGAAATAAAACAATTAATTAAAAAGCTATTTAATAATATAAATAAAGTAACTATAACTATTTTTTATAATGTTATTTGTGTTAATTAAATTTATACTTTAAAGTTTAGCGTAATACCTATATTTTTATTTCTATTATATAACTTAGCTTAAACTTACTTTAATTAGCTAGTTAGCTCATTTAACCACTTTACTTTACTTTAATATTTAGCTAAATAGCTTATAGCTTATTTTTAAATTTTAGTTTAACTTTAGTTTACTTAGTAAGCTTAACTAGCTTAAATTATTTTAGTTTAAAGTTAACTATTAAACTATTTTTATTTTTAAGTTTATTAATTATAATTAATTAATAATTTAATAATGCAAACTATATATAGCTAAACGTTAAGCTTTTTAATATATTATTACTTATGTTTATTATAAAACGCAAATTACTTTAATTGTTTTTTAGTAGCTTTTTTTTATGCTTTAGTTTAAAAAGCTTAATTTTTTTTCGCTTTTAGTAAATTAAAATATTAATAAAAAGCAAAAAAAAATGCTGTTTTTTATATTATATTATTTTAAATAGCTTAGTTAAACTTTTATAACAAGTTTAAAAGGTTTTTAAAAGCAATAAAGCTAAACTAAACAATATACATTATATTATAAATATTTATTTTTATTTTAAAAGCTATAATAGTAAATATAATTTAATAAAAAAAGTTTAGCTTTATAAACTTATTATATAACTACTATTAATTATTAAAATATATATTTGTATTATATTTTTAAATAAAGCGCTTTACTTTAATTAAAATAAACTTTAACTTTTAAAGCTATATTATTAAAAAATAACATATAGTAATTAGCTTTTTTTTGCTATTTATAAAAACAATAGTTTTAAAAATTAAATGTGCTATAGTATGCTATATTTTGCTAATTAAAAAATTTAATTATTGGTAATTTTTTATAATAATACTTTTTTTTATAAAATAAACAATAAAAAATATATTAAGCTAATTAATTAAAGCATAAATAAATTGCAGTTTTTTTAAACAGGTATTTTGCTATTAAAATTTAGCTTTAAGCAATATAAACTTTTAAACGTTTAAACTTAATATAATAATATAGCTAAACTATAATATATTTTGTAAAACTAACGCTTTTATATAATATATATTAAAGTATATAATTTAGAAATCTTTTTATTAATAAACTATATAAAGCTTATTAATAGTTATAAACATAATTTTTTAATTAAATAAAAAGTTATAAAATAAATTAATAAAATATTTTTAAATAGCTTATTTAAGCCTAAAAATAATATATATAAAGCGTTTTAAAGCTAATTTAGCTTATATAGCATTATTTTATTAAATAATAAAAATATATTTTTATAATTACTTATATAATATTAATTAACTTTTGTTGTATTATTTATTATTAATAATAAACAAGTATTAAAAATTTAAGCAATTAAATTAAATTAATTATATTTTAATTGTTTTAATAAGCATAATTGCATAATAACTAAAATAATTTGCAATATAATGCTTTTTTTATAACTAATTTAAGCTATTAATATAATATTATTATAACAAAATATTATACGCTAAATTAACTTAATTTGCTTAGCTTTAACCTTAAGCTTATATAATTTATTAAATTAACAATAATTTAAAATAATATTAATAATAGCTTATATAAAGTTATATTTTAATATATATTATTAGTTATATTTTAATTGCAGCAAAATATACTATATAAAATACTAAATATAATTATTAAGTAAATGCTTTAATATTGCATTATTAGCTAGTTTATTTAGTTTATTAAATTTTTTAATAAATTTTAAAAGTTTTAAAACTATTAGTTTTTTTAAAAAGTAATTATTAATTAAGCTAAAACTAAAATTATTAAAAGTTTGCAGTTTTATAATAAAGTAAAAAAATAATACTAGTTAATAAATTAATAAATAAAGCTTAACTTTTAACTATTTAAGCTTAAAACATTATAATATAATAAAGTATTTTAATTATAAAGTTAGCACTAAATATAAATATTATTATAAAAAGCCTTAAGTAATATTATAATTGTTATTTTTAAGTTTTATTAGCAAATAGTTTATAAGTATAAATAGTATATATATATATATAAAATAAACTTTAGCTTAAAAATTAACAAAGGTTCTTTAAATTAAAATACATAAAATGTAAGCCTTAAACTTATAAATACATTTATATAAGCCCTTAAAAAAAGTAAGTTATAGCTTGTAGTAAGCATAGCTTGCTGTTTTATATTTCTAGTTTAAAGCACTTAAAATAAAGCATAAGCTGCTTTTATATTGCTATAACTTTTGCTAGGTTTGCTTTAATATTATTACAAAAAACGTTAAAACTAAAAAAAATATTAAAATTTATAAAAAGCAGTATTTTTAATATATTAACTATTATATTATATTTAATTAATTATGCAAATAATAAGTAATAGTTTTTATATAACTATTTTTTTGTTTTAGTTTAAATATAAATATTATTAAATAAACTAGCTAACTATTTATAAAAAAGTTTAATTATTTTTTATATTAATGCTTAAAACGTTATTAAAGCGTTATAAAGTTTAAAAAGCATTATTATTTATTTATATAGTTTAAATAATATAATAAACGTTATTTTTTTATAATATAATTTATATATAATAATATATTAAAATTTATTTTTTAAGTTAATAAAAATATATTATTAGTATTTTATAGCTTATTATATTTAGTTTATTATATTAAATAATAAATAAGCTTGCTTTTTTATTTTTTTATTAATTTTATAATAATTATAATAAAAATTTTATATTATTAATTTATTATTTTTATTAAGTTTAATAGTTATATTTAATGCTTTTTTTAAAATTAATAATATTAATAAACTTTATAGCTTTATGTTTTTTTTAATATAAATATTTTTATATGTTTTTATAAACTTATATAATGCTTTTTTTTATATTAAACTATATTTTTATAATAGTAGTTTAATTAATAAACTATTATTTATATTAATATAATGCTTTATTTTAGTAATAATGTTAGTTTTTTGTTTAAAATAATTAAATAGTTTAAAAAAGTTTTTTATATAATAGTTTTAATATTTAATAATTTATAGTTTTTTTAAAGTATTTTTATATTATTTAAT